>JASCZW010006424.1:0-55470 GCA_034211315.2 Aedes japonicus | reverse complement strand
CATACCTTTGGTGATCCTGACTTCGTCCGATCAAGAGGGGGAAGATGAACATGGCTTAGAAGTAGACGAACATGGATTCGAAGCTGGCGCGGCTGAAGAACTTGAAATTTATTTTGTTGAACCGCAAGATAGTAAGTCTGACGACGAACTACCCACAGCACTGAATCGTCCACGAGGCGCAACGAACGGGAGCGCAGGTTTCCGGGTAAGTTACTAGACTACTTAACTTGTTTTTGAGGCAACTGCTGTTGGCTCGACACCTTCATCAGATGTACCGCAGTGTATCGGCCTTCCTCCATGGCGACTTGAACAACAGTATATGGAGGTACCTTATGGAATGAAGACAGCACCTGGAACTATTGTCAATCTACGGACTCAATCAATCCCCACGGTACTGGAATGTGACATTTAATGCGGTGCTATTGAAGCTTGGATTCTCAAGATCAAAACGGGACTATTGCCAGTATGTTTCCACAAAGCACGGTGATTAAATCTACTTCGTGCTGTATGTGGATGATTTGCTGTTAGTCGGAAGACACATACAAAGTATGGAAAGGTTGAAGCAACAGTTGTCGCGAGAATTTGAAATGTCAGATTGTGGTGAGGTGAAATTCTTCCTGGGAAAACATTTTTGTTACGACTGATGACGGGGAACATTGAAGTTTTCGCAACAAGCCAACGCTCAGAAGATTCTGAACAGATTTGGCATGGCGATAAAAACACCTATGGAAAATGGTCTACAGTTGAGTAAAAATGGAAACATAACTTAAGAACCCTACAGAGAACTCTTCGAAGCTTGCTGTATCAGATGCTGTGTGTCCGACCCGATTTGTGCTATCCTATAAGTTACTTTAGGCGCTATCAACAGAATCCAGTGGACCATCATTGGCAGGCCTTGAAGCGAGTTGTGAGGTACTTAAAAGGCACTACGGAGTTTGGTTTGCTCTACAGGCGAGGTGAATCTTCAGCATCGTTAATTGGATTTGTGGATTCAGATTGGGCATCAGATAAAGAAGACAGGAAATCTGTAACTGGCTTGACCTTCATGATTTTTGGATCAACTGTTTCATGGGTACGCAGGAAGCAAGAAACTGTATAAACCTCCTCGAGTTAAGTTGCTCTTAGTTTTGCGGTTTGTGAAGCGATTTGGTTGAGTGGACTGTTGGTAGATCTAAACAGTAAATCCCTTAGTTTTGCGGTTAGTGAAGCAATTTGTTAATTTAACTTTTTTCCCTCAATATTTAGGATTAGCAGGAATACCTCGGCGATATTCTGATTTTCCTGATAGTTATTTAACATGAAATATTATTGAGTGGACTGTTGGTATATCTAAACTGTAAATCCAAGACGGACGCAGTGCCTATTTTTGAAGATGTATCGGACTGGCAAAGAACATGGAATCGAGAAGAGTAAAGCATATTGATATCAAGCATCATTTCTTGAGGGATCGTGTTGCTGTGGGAACCGTAAGAATCTGGAACTGTAGATCAAGAAGCTGATATCTTAACAAAACAATTGGATACTGCACGGTTTCAAGATTTTAGATCAAGACTGAGAGTCCCTGATTGAGAGGGGGTGTAGAAAATCGATTTTTTTTTCTTTATTCAATTCCTTATCCAACCACCAATCGAGAAAGACATGTTGCTACATTTTGCAAATGGCATCAGCAGCATCCGTGCTGTTGGCGTGGATCAATCCCAATCGGCTCTCAGGCATTAGTAAAGTATTTTGCCTTCTCAATGAGTAGCAGCATACTCGCTGTTGATATAAATCGGTCCAAATCGATTCTCAAGCAATAATAAAGTTGCATTGTCTTTCCAATGAAGAATCACCAACACACATTGTGAGTAGCCCCGATACAACCGTTCAAAGCTGATGCACAAAGCAGACTGATTACCCTGGTATAAACAAAATCTGGATAGTTTTTAATGAGCGTGTGAATTTAGATACGTGGCAACTACAACATCTCATATATGACACCACAAGCACCAAAATAGGTCGCCTGAAAAGCACGTATCTAGTATTATTTGAAAATAGGATTATTGTTGTATAGTTTTATTCAGGCAAATAAAAAAAATATTCGACGTTAATTCGTAATTGATTCCTTGCACTTGCGACAAAATAAGCGCAAAAACCAACGTAGATTAAGCGCTCGTTAGATATGCAACCGGCATAACAAAATTCTGTACACCATGTGGTGAATGCATCAGAAACAGAGTTGCCAAGTAAATTTTTATAAAGTCAGGAAGTATATGAAATAAAAATCAGGATAAAATCAGGATTGTCATTTAATGTATAAAAAACTGATGTTAGTAAAAATACCGTTAATTTAAAACCAAAATGATTACATTTATCTCTACCAGTTTCATAAATGGCATAGTTCAGTGCCAACATTTGATTAGGGTGAATCTGCTTGTGTAAACAAAGACTTTGTCTGCTAATTTATCGGAAGTTGAATACAATTCCTTCAAATTGAATATATCAGCGGATAGAGACAATGCTCGTCTTCCTTAAGGAGTGTTTAATTTGTATATTGTTCAAGACTACGAAGACTACGAAAGCCATTGTTTATAAAATCAGATTCGCCCTAATCTAATGTTGGCGTTGGAGTTGTATTTTGATTATTTTTTTTTGCGAAAGCTTTATTTACTTAACTGTTTGAGACCTGCGAGAGAGTGATATTAAAAACTAAAAAGTAAACCGCGAAGTTTAAGATGTCATGTATCGTTTTGGTGGAAGAGCGGGTCAGAATAGATTTTTATTGGATGATTTTTGACAATTCCATACCAGAGTAGCCAACTAGTAAAAGCTTTGGCAGAACTCCCTTACTTTGATTAGTTTATTTATTTCGCTTAAAATTAATTTGGATTGATAAATATTACGAAAATCAGGAAAAATCAGGATTTTTTTTATCAAAATCTGGAAAAAATGGTGCTTGTCAGGATTTCAGGCAATATGCTAACAAGTCTGGAAAATCCTGAAAAATCAGGAACATTGGCAACGCTGATCAGAAATGATGTGTCAGCACAAAATTACAAAGAAAAAAAAAAACGGCGACATACTACAGACAATCGCACATCGATTTGTATTCAATGTTTCTTACACGATTGTATTCAACTTTTCTTGCACAAAGCTCGTGGAGATTTTATGAGTTCACTGTTAGTTTAAGTTAATTTACGAAATATTGTTGTTGTTTTTTTTTTTTGCGAAAACGACGGATCAAAAATAAAACACGTCAGTTTCAAAGCACGGCTTGCTGCGATCATTCATAATTATTTTCTGTGCATGACATTATAGCAACACAGATTATCAGGGCAACTATTGTCTATTTCTTCAATTTTCAAGGTGATGCTTGGCAGCACTCTGCATAATAGCCCATACACAATGAAAACGGAAGCTGGACGGCAACGGCAATGAAATCTCCGATCTGAGTAAGTTTGCTTATCGGAAAAAACAGGCTAGATCCAAGCTGATTTTAATTAGACATATCGAAGTCATATGCGACAACTGTACAACTTGAAGTTTGCCGTTCCATTTCCGTTATCATTGTGTTAGAACTCCTTTACCTTTTTAAGTGGAACATAACAATAAGTGACACAAACTTATAGAATATAAACTTATGTCTTAGACAAGCACAAGTTCAATGCGTATTTCTCAAATTTGGGTACAGTCGACTAAATATTCATTATATCGTTGAATCGTAAAAATGGAAAAAAAATTAAAGGCATCGAAAGGTTCATTATTCACATTAACTGGAAAAGAAGCCGGTAGTGCCATTATTGAGAAAAATTCCAACATTTATGTGCAAAATGTGACTCACAAGGTTGGAAAATCAAAATCATATGTGCAAAACGTTAAGCAGTGGCATTAAATGAGCGAAAATCCATTGCAAAAAGTAGTGCAAAGGAGTTTTACATCATTTTTTGCAAACATTTTCTCGTACAACAATGAATAATGAAATATACGTACGAAGACATTCAACAGCATCTGGACTTAGATATTTTTACCACAATGCAATAAACCTAATGGCAAAGCATTTCCAGACACAGCAGGTGTCTAAATTCCTCAAGAAGTATTTGGTATCGCAGACCATATGGAGTTGTGGTTAATAATGTCTGGAAGAGCGGTTGCTACCGTTTATAAGAAGCCACGACTCACATGTTCTACTTTAACCAGATTCGTCTCTTGTAAAATCCATCCTGAAATGGTACAAGGCACAAGAAGTCCGTTGCACCCTTATACCAGGTTAACGACATTCTCGATTAAAATGAACGATCTGTAGAAATTTGCTTTATTAATTCCGAAACTCCACCAAGCATCATGTTAGCCCCATCTGCACTAGTAAAAATATGCCGCATCATCCACCACTTTCCGAGCAGGAGAAAATAACATATGAATATATTATTTTGATCTTGATAACTATGGCCTTGACCACAGCGTAAGAAATGAAATGCCTAAGCATAATACCTAAGATTCACAAGCAAAATATCTCTCGAATAACGAAATTTATTATTTTATATACCTGAGAATAAGTGAGAGAATTGCCCGAGCAGGAGACGACAACTTACGAATACCTAATTTTGATCTTGATAACTGCGCCTTAGTTTAGAAGAGCACTAGGTAAAATACCTAAGCAAAATACCTAAGAATTGCAGGCAAAATATCTCTCGAATAACAAAACTTGTTATTTTGAATACCTGGGAATACCTGAGAGGTACTCTTTTGGTATTGTCTTACCTCTTTTTGGTATTCGCATAACATTGTGGGAACAATTTTATGGTATTATCCTCAGGTATTTTACCCCGAGCAGGACCTATTCGGTCTTGATATCTGGGCTTGGTATTAAGGAGCTCAGATTAAGAGGTAAAATACCTGAGGATAATACCATAAAATTGTTCCCACAATGTTATGCAAATACCAAATTGAGGTAAGACAATACCAAAATAGTACCTCTAGAGTATTCCCAGGTATCTAAAATAACAAGTTTTGTTATTCGGGAGATATTTTGCTTGAAATTCGAGGTATTTTGCTTAGGTATTTTACCTCTCAATCTGAGCTCTTTAATACCAAGGTCAGTTATCTAGATCAAAATTAGGTATTCATATGTTGTTGTCTCCTGCTAGGGACCTCTTAATCTGAGCTCATAAATACTAAGGCCAGTTATCAAGTTATTCGGTTCTGCTCGGGTTCTATTTTGGTATTGTGTTACCTTAATTTGGTATTTGCATACGTTGTGGGATCATCTTTATGGTACTATCCTCAGGTATTTTACCCCTTATGCAACGTTCTTAAATTCCAATGCCAGTTATCAGGCTTCGATGTTTTGAAATGCCGTTTTAGGACTCATTCACATTATCTTATTATGGTCAGTTGAAACAGCATTTTAAAACCATTTTGCTTCCAGTGAATGCATTAAACGGCTAATTGGCATTGAGAAAAGCTACCAAGCGACCAGATAGTTTAATAGTAGCCATTGCTAAGGCAAATTGGCTTTTTGGCAAAACTGTGATTTCTTGCAATCGCCATATTGAAATATATGAAATAACTGAAATGTGGGAAAATAAATACACCAAATTTTAAATGTAACACAATTGAACTGAGACAAATTTCGGTATCTGTTTAGATAATCTTATTGAATTCCATCAATTATCAGAAGTTTCTTGATTAATTTATCGAATATATTTTTTTCAATGTTGTTTTTGTTGTTGTAAACTCGCATAATTTCCGAGGCGCATTAATTTTCAGCTCTTATCGTGCCAATATTCACCATAAAATTAAATGTGCATATGATTTGGAGCATGATACGGTTAATAAAACTCAATATGTTTTATATATTTTGCTATCAAACATAATTTCCCGCAACACTTGAGCTTTTTTTTTAGCCATTATTTAACGTTGAATGAATCAGAAGAGCAGAGAATCGAACAAAGCAGAACAACAAAAACCAACCACGATATCGCCGTGAAGTTTGACAGCTGTGGCCATTCGGCCCTATACTGGTTACGATGGCGGCCAATAGGTTTTATGATGGTTCTCAAGTGGTCATAACATCTATCACTAGAACATTTTCAAAATCTTTATGGGCTTGGAAAGGTTTTATTAATTTGTTTTCACAACCGTCTATAGAGTGGGCCACTTTGTACACAACTCGGCTTTAAAGATGCATAGAGGAGGTGTTGGTGGACAAAACAGTTTTTAATGTAGTTTCAACAACAAAGCCGGGAGGAGTGCTATACGGCTGGAATAGAACTGAAATTGTTACTTGGGATGTGCCACAGGAAGTTCGAGAATTCTACAGAGAGAAATAGTAACATCTCAATCAACTGATTCTTCGTTCGTTTCGTTTCTTGATTATCGAGATTTTCAGCCTCGGGCTGGTTCATCTCCCGTCGTAGTCACTCAAACACCACTTTTGGGCATTTTCCTAACTTGTCCGGGGGTGAGATTTGAACTCGTGACTTTGGCGTGAGAGGTATGGATGTTAACCAATACGCCGGGGTCGCCCCCCAACTGATTCTACTGTATATGTACCTTTTGAATTAAGCAATCGGTTTTGTTGAATTATGTCAGCTGACATTATCGTACTGTTCAAAATTTAACATGAACAAGCTTGACCTGAGCTACTCTGATGGTTAGCAAATTTGAGTCAATTGTTCTTAATTTTAGGTTACATGCCTAATCGTTTGGCGTCATACGTTTGATGGTTTCTAAGTAATACAAATTCAACTGAAGAGAAATTGTTTATTGTAAAGATTTTTTCCTACACCTTCAAAGAATGCTAGTATGTTTTAGTTATTGAAACGCATGAGAAAAAATCTAAAAATTTACGTTAAATATTGTATCACTCAGTCATAATATTCCGATCTGGTCGCTTGTAGTTGAATAGATTTAGGCCATCAATGTGTGTATCAACAATTTATATATTTTCTGGGATCACGCCACTTAAAAGATGATTCGTGTATTTTCTCGAAACAAAAATGTACCTATCAATGCATTCATATGTCTAATTTGTTATTTTATGCAGATACATAATACTGCTAATATTTGAAATTTTCATCGCATTTCTTCTACATTTATGCAAGCCGTCAATTTGATTAACGACAACCACATTCGAATTACCCACATCCCGCAAGAATTCACCAAACATCGCGATCCGCAACGTAGCTTTACAAAATTGCCGTCAGATTGTTCCTAGTGTCAAATTTATCGCTCCATCTGGATCCGCCCCCCCTGGTGGAAGATCGTCACGGGACCGCTGCGCTAAAGAACAACCTATAACAATAAGTTTTGGCTCGAAAATTGTAAAACAACACTTTTATTAGCGTTATAAATAGGACAGCGAGAGCCTCCTCCCCTGGCTTGCGTCGTGCATTCAGACATGATAATAATTTTTGACACACCTTTATTGTGTTTCTTAACACCCATTTTTCCAGCGGTGAGTGTTGTTCGTTTGTTCGATTCAGCTGGATCTGCCTCCCACCAATACCAACGACGACGACATCCATCGGCAACACTTTGCAGATATTCCCCACCGCGCATCGTCGCTGTCACTTTCGTGTCGGTGTCGGAGGGAAAAGTGGAGGAGAGGTCCGGACTCTTGCACTTGTGTGTATTATTAATATCTTTTCATACCTCTGGCTCTCGAATTCTCCACCAAAAGCACCCCAAACGTTTTCCGGAGTCGTTCACAAAGACTAAGATTAATGCTCTTTTTTGCGCAGCTTGACAATCTCTAACTCTCGGCATGCGCTCGTGCGACTTAAGATCGTCAAAAGAGCTGGAGAGAACAAGCAGTCAGCACCGCTCCATGTTGTGCCCCTCCCCTCCGTTCCTCTCACCCATGCACCACCAAAAGAATCAGATTTTTATGAATGAATCGTGTTTTGATTCATGGATCTCCGCTGCGAATGGCTGTGTGACTTGTCGTTTCTGATTCGGTATGGTGCGACAACTGAAGCAACGCCATAATGAACCACTTTTTTCCACTCTTTTTCCTGGATGGAAACCTGTCAGCCTGTGAATACAGCATAGGCAGCGAGCGTGAAGCCAATTTTTCGAAGCAGAGTCCATTCGAGCGGACAAAAGTGATCAAATTTTAATCCTTCTTGAGGAGGTCTTTGAGCAGGCTGAATAGAATCGGCAGGCCAGGTAACAAGGCTAATGAGGGGTTAAATTGTGGTTAAACTTTGCCTTTTCACTCCCATGCTATTGTGAATCGCAGTTGAGCGCTTGTTCAAATAACAAGTGGACCTGCATTGTCTGGAGATTTGGGGTTCGTCGCTTAATGATGTCTTTTTCGAAAATGGCAGTCGCTTTCAACCGAACGACGGTGTTGATTGCTGTTGTGCAGAGATTGATGAATTTATGAAACTCATTGGCTATGCAGTCAGTTTCCGGTTTTAATTGTAAAATATCGCCAGAAGGCTATATGTGAAACAAATACCATCCCCGGTCACATTTCATCGTTTGGCAATAAAATAAAGATGCCATCAGCGTGCTAGTTTTATCTATTTACATCTCCACTAATTTTTGTCCACGATGGGTTTAACTTCGTTACACACTCTCTCTCCCCACCGAACGATAATTGCATCAATCGATTGACCATAATCTATCGGCCATTATTTACACCAGAGCCCGGCCCTGCGACACATAGCCCACAGCCAGTAACTGTGCACTTCGTACATTGCCGGCTCGACACGAATCCACTCCTTATAAATTTACGTAAGAAACCTTGAACACATTACCGTCCGATTCCTACAGACCTAACTAACCTATTAAATAAAATCAAATAGGATTATATTTATCAATTCCGTCAAACTTAATTAAAAGTCGTAATAATTTACATAAACCACTTGTTCACCGTGCAGTGCGGACTTCTCTCTGCCAGTTCTTTGGCAATGGTGGCGGCGGTGGAGGTTCGAGCGGGATCCGAGAGATTGTTTGTGAACTCACGGACATTATCTTGCGTTCAGCGAGGCATGACAGTGAATAAACCTGTCGATTTTTACTCGCCGGTGGATTTTATGAATGGGCGCTTTATCTTATTCACACGCAGACATTTGCAACAGTTGGGGACTGTCTTCCGCGTTGCTATCTGTGATTCGATTTTTTCGCTACCGTTTGTTTTCGGATATTTGAGGGTTGTGTGCGCGATCTTGTAGCCTGGAAAACTGATGAATTATTTTTCCTCGAGTGTTAGTACACGATATTGAAGAAGTCTGCACATTGTAGACGAAATACTCATAACTGTTTAGATAAACAATAAAGGTAGTTGGAATTAAATGGAAATTTCTTATCTTCGTTCTAATTTTGTAGTTGTTTTTCTTCATTAAAGGAATACCCAAGCAACACAGCTTGTAATAAACAAGTTAAAAGTACTGACAAATGATAAAAACAGGTTATCAATTTAAGTGTATAATACTTTATTTCATACTTTAATATGACATTAAATGTTCAAACAGCCTAATTAAACATAAAATGGAATAAATTATCACCATACAAAAATGGCAAAAGGGTATATGCATCATAAGATTGGATAAATGTTCAATAACGCCAGCGTCGGTGGTGTAGTGGTAAGCGTGACTGCTACTGGCACCCCAGTGGGTCTGGGTTCAATCCCAGTCGACGTCGGTGGTTTTTCTGAGGCGAAAAAATCTTGGTCACGTCTTCCTTCGGAAGGGAAGTAAAGCCGTTGGTCCCGGTTCATAATCATGAGTCGTTAGGTAGGGTCCAGGTGGTGGAGTCGTCTCCCTGGCGTCGGTGATTGTCACCATGTGAGGAAATAGGCCGACGGAAAATAAATAAGCAAAAAAAAAAAAAAATGTTCAATAACAAATTGAAAAATGCCCCCCACTGCTGTGAGGTAACGTCCATTAATTACGTCACGTGGAAGGTGACTTTTTATACCCCCTCCCCCCTTGTCACGTTTTTGGTATGGACCTTCACATTTTTTTGTATGAATCGTCACGTTTTCCCAAACCCCCCCTTCCTTACCACGTTACATAATTAATGGACCTTCCCCCACAGCAGTGGAAAAAGATTTTTAACTTGACTGTTAGCCAGAGTGATGTATAGAATACAAGAGATATAAACCGCTCCGAACTTGACATGTTTGGCAATACGTTTATAGTACATTTATTATACAAACAATTATAAATCATTCTAAGAAGATGTTTTGTGTGTTACTTGGGTAGACTGAAGAAATCATATAACTATAGTTAATAACCAGTATTGTTTCCTATAACATTAATGGGGTAAGGAAACCATTAACATACTTAGGGGAGAACAGTACAAAACGCACTGGTGGGGTAGAATGACCCACTCAATAAATATACTGAAATCTTCAAAACTATTGCTTTAATGGAATAAAACTTTATTAATTCTTAAATAAAACAGAATAACTGATAATTTTGTAGTACAACAAGGCACTAAATAAACCAAAATATGATAAAAATTGAAGAAATTGTCCCGACTGTACCTCATATGTAAATAATACAGTTAATCAAATAAGCTTTTACCACGCGTTAATATCCATGGTTTATAATAAATTCACTTTACATGTATTGTACACCACAAAACTTCAAGATTGTATCAAAACTTCACTTTAATTCCATGTATTTTCAGAATATTTAGACAAAACCATAAAACTGAGGCAGAACGGACCGTGGCGTTACGTATACGTCTACACGCTTAGAAAAAAATTGCCAGTGGGACCGGTTAGGTATATGAAGTCAACGTTGGGTACAAATAACTTACTTCTGGTAAAATTCTACGCTAAAGTAAGTAATTTGAAGAATTGGCATCACTGGATTTGTTTACACTACCTTTGTCTTGGGGCTCATGTATATTTTTGCTTTTTCAAGTGCATAACGAATCAGTAAATCGAAAGTGAGTGAAAAACTTATAGTTGAAGCAATACCGGTGACAAAAGTTAAGTGTATCAGGTAAAATCCAGTGTAAAAAGGTATTTATCCCTTATTAACTGTGTGCCATATAGAAAAGTGAAAAAGAAAAGAAATTAAAACGCGGCAAGTAAGAGAAGGCATTAAAAGCTAGAATAAACTTTTATTCAACGTGGTTTGAATAAGACCTCATTGCAAACTTGGATGCAAGTTTGGCTTGCGAACTTGCATGAGGAGCTTTCGAACTTACATGGGAAGCTTTCAAACTTGCTTAAAAGCTAGCGCATAAATATTGTTGCGTGAAAGTAATATCATACCAGGGATGCTAGTTTCACTGAAACCGAAGTGAAATCGAAACTAATAACCGCAAATATAAAACTATTTTCAAAATTTTTAAAAAATTGAAAAACATAAAAAAAAGAAGAAGGGAAATTTAGGATGAGTTTGCTTTTATTTAAATCGAGGTCAATCGGCAAAAATGGTAAAGAGTGGAATAATCATTAACGATTATCCAAAACTCAAAATATTGACAGTGCAGCTCGATGCTCTGCAAGAAGCTCCTCTACAAAAAGTAGAGGAGCAAAGACATGACAAGTTTACAAAATGTAGCTACAGGCAAGGTGATTTGTCTCTTGAATGCAGGGATCAAATTACAGCAAACTGGCTAAAAGGTGTAACTGGGTATTTTACTCCATACGTAAATGCCGAGCTTATTGCTCTGACCATTAAAAACATCGATGGGCCTATCGCTCCCCGCACAAGCAAGAAAGAGCGTGCCACCCTTAGAAATGAAACCAACTAAGTTCCTGCAGGCTAACCTCCATCATGCAAAAGGAGCATCTGCTGTCATGAGTCGGAGGTTTAGAAAAGAGGGGCTGGGCGTGGTACTAATTCAAGAGCCATGGACTAATAAAGGAAAAATACTGGGTATTCAAACACAGGACTGTAAGTTGTTCTATGATGAAAATCAGAGTACGCCAAGAACTGCTGTTTTGGTTGATAAATCACTAAATTGCTATCCCATTACAGAATTCTTCAAACGGGACATTGTTGCGGTCATGGTTGAGGTGCCTACCACCAGTGGAAAAACTGAGGTCATAGTGGCTTCAGCCTATTTTCCAGGTGATGCTCCTGAGGTGCCTCCTCCTGAGATCGACTCATTTGTCAAGTACTGCAGAGCAAATAATAAGTCAATCATAATTGGCTGTGATGCCAACGCACATCATACCGTGTGGGGTAGTACGGATATCAACAGTCGAGGGGAGTGCTTATTGGAATATCTCTCTTCAAACAATATAGACATATGCAATAAGGGAAACGAACCTACCTTTTCAAATGCTATCAGACAAGAAGTCTTGGATTTGACATTGTGCAATAGTGCAATTTATGAACGTATTTCAAATTGGGAAGTCTCTGAGGAAACGTCATTGTCGGATCATAGACACATTGTGTTCGAATGGAGTGGTGGAAATAGGTCAATTTCTACATTTCGAAATCCGAGGAAAACAAACTGGGATCAATATACACAACATTTAAACTCGGAGTTATTTACAGAAGGTGGAAATATTGATTCAGTTCAGGAATTGGAATCATTTTCCCAAAAGGTAAATGACACGATTTTAAATTCTTTCCATATTAGTTGTCCTATCAAAGAATCATCCTCTAACAGGGATGTTCCGTGGTGGAACTCTAAGTTGGAACGTCTGCGTAAAACATCTCGTAGGTTGTTTAATAAAGCGAAAAGAACCTCAGATTGGACTCCCTATAGGAATGCCCTTACTGAGTACAATAAAGAAATCAGAAAATCTAAACGAAGATCCTGGGTTCTAACGTGTGAAAACATAAGCAATAGTCCAGAAGTCGCAAGACTTCAGAGGGCTCTTGCAAAGGATCATACGATTGAACTTGGGAATCTGAAAAATGAGGATGGAGTTTTTACAAAAACTCCTAGTGAAACGTTAAAGCTGATTATGGAAACACATTTTCCTGGATCAGTTTTGTGTGTAGATCCAATCAGGGATGGATCACTTGAAGGTGAAAAAAGTTCTACAAGGACATCTCAAAAGTCTGTTAGAGCGAAAATGTCTGCAAATGACTTGGCTGACAAAATATTTAAGAAAGCCAGGGTAGAAAATGCGTTGAGATCTTTTCAGCCTTACAAATCTGCAGGAACGGACGGGATATTTCCAGCATTATTTCAAAATGGCGAAGCAGTGTTGATCTCGCCATTCATTGAGATTTTCAAGGCAAGTTTTAAGGCTCAACCATATTCCAACTTCATGGACACAAGTAAAAGTTATCTTCATACCTAAAGTAGGAAAGCGAGACAAGACGCATCCTAAATCATACAGACCCATTAGTCTTTCATCAGTCCTATTAAAGACTATGGAAAAAGTTTTGAATGATTATATCAATTCAAATTACATGAACAAGCATCCACTATCTGAGTTCCAGTTTGCTTACCAGTCTGGTAAGTCAACAGTTACGGCACTGCATAGTGTGGTTTCAAAAGTAGAAAAAGCTCTATCGGTAAAGAAATAGCACTTTGTTCTTTCTTAGATATTGAAGGAGCTTTCGACAACGCTTCCTATTCATCTATGGCTCGAGCCATGAAGAAAAGGAACTTTGACATGAACATAATTAACTGGGTTCATACCATGCTTGCAAAGAGAAATCACTTCAGAGCTGGGAAGTTCGTCTATTACAATACGGGCAACGAAAGGTTGTCCCCAAGGAGGAGTCCTCTCACCACTTATGTGGTCCTTAGTTGTAGACGAGCTTCTAAGAAACTTAGAGGAAAAAGGTTTCGAGGTTGTAGGTTTTGCAGACGATATAGCCATTATAGTGAGGGGAAAATTTGACAACATCATTTCAGAAAGAATGCAATGGGCCCTAAAATTTACCCAGTCTTGGTGTATCAAGGAGGGCCTTAGCATTAATCCAGCAAAAGTAGTAATTGTACCTTTCACTAGGAAAAGGAAGTTTAGTCTAAAAGCGTTCCAGCTAGGAGGATTAAAGATCCATCTTAGTGAACAGGTTAAATACTTAGGAGTGATACTGGATGCCAAACTGAACTGGAATGCTCACCTTGAGTGTGTGATCGGTAAGGCAACCAGTGCTTTCTGGATTTGCTCAAAAACATTTGGTAGAAAATGGGGTCTAAGACCAAAAATGATAATGTGGATTACATTACATACATCCATAATACGTCCTAAAATATCGTATGCTTCTCTTGTGTGGTGGCCAAAAACAAAAGAGGTTACTGCACAGAAAAAGCTTGCAAAACTTCAACGGCTAGTATCCATTGCTATAACGGGAGCGATGCGCAGCACTCCATCAAATGCGTTGAATGCAATGCTAAATCTGCTGCCTTTGCACGAATACGTGCAACTTAAAGCGGAAAAGAGTATGCTTAGACTTAAACGGTTGAAAACTTTCATGTCTGGTGATTTAGTCGGTCACCTGAGCATTTCACAAAGCTTTCAAAATGGGCCAGTGATGTACATGATTGGAGACTGGATGAAACCTGTGGAAAACCATGACATTCCTTACAACATATGTGAAACGTCACGTATAGATTGGGAAGTCGGAGGTCCCACTGTTCGTCATGGCTCCATAAAATTCTTCACAGATGACTCAAAAATTGGAACAAAAACGGGAGCAGGAATCTTCGGCCCTGGGTAGAAATCACAGTGGCGATGGGAAACTATCCAACGGTTTTCCAAGCGGAGATCTTTGCTATAATAAAATGTGTTAACGTTTGTCTGAAGAGAAAATATAGATATGCAAATATTTGTATTTTTACAGACAGCCAAGCGGCACTCAAAGCGTTAAGTAATTATAAATGTACATCCAAACTTGTCTGGGAATGCATTCTTTCATTGCGAAAGGTGTGCCAAGAGAACTCGGTGAATTTATTCTGGGTTCCGGGACACTGTGGCATTGAAAGGTAATGAAAGAGCAGACGAGCTTGCTAAACAAGGTTCAAATGCACAGTTTATTGGCCCAGAACCATTCTGAGGTATATCATACTGTGCCATAAAAATGGAATTAAAATCTTGGGAAGAGCAAAGGGTGATAACCAATTGGTTGGTCACCACAAAGTGTTCTCAAGCAAAAGGTTTATAATTCCAAATGTTGCAATTAGTAAAAAGCTTCTGGAGCTCAATAAGAGAGTTCTTTGTACCTATACTGGGCTAGTAACCGGACATTGCCCGAGTAGATATCATTTGAAAAACATTGGCCAGGTTCAGAATGATATCTGTCGTTTCTGTAACATGGAACGTGAAACCTCGGAACATCTGCTTTGCAGTTGTGATGCTGTGTATAAGAGCAGACTTAAATTTCTGTACAGTGGCTATATGCAACCTAAAGAAATTTGGACTGCAATTCCTGGGAAGGTGGTGGGTTTTATAAACTCAATTTTGCCTGACTGGGAGACGCGTCTTAGGCTGGTCACTTGACAAATGGTGATCTAGCTTTAAGATGCGAATTAGTATGGTAAACAGGGGTATATCACAAAAGTTCAACTCAGTGGACGCTGTGATTCAACACCCCAACAAAAAAAAAAAGTAATTTGAACCTTTTTCTAAACGTGTATATAATGAGGAGTTGGCAACATATCACAGCGTTTTGCGCAACGTCTTTATTCTATACCCATAGGCTGCTTGAGTACCAAACAGAGCAAAGAGGACGTGGCGATTTGTTTCAACTTTACACCTCTAATGAGTAACTTTTTATAGCAGTGTTTATACTTTTTACAAGTGGTGCATGCCAAGGTGCATGCTATCTCAATAATATGGTGCATCATATCCCACTGTTGTGGTGCGTCTTACCCCAATTTCGAGGTGCACATTGAGCAATTAAGCAGGCGTTTTGCCCCCGTGTCGTTTTGGGATCAAATTGGAAAAGGTTTAAAAAATCATGAATAATCATCGTTTTGAATTTAAATCACACATGATCTACAACGAAAACATCGTAATGCTCCATACTCAATAAGTTATTCGTAAATTTCAGCTTCCATTCCCTAGTTATTCACGATGTTGCTTAAACGGTGCGTTTTGTACCGTCCTCCCCTACTGTTGAACATTTTAAATTACCACCAGAAGCTCTGACACCGTTATTGCCAGATATTTTTTTTATCACACAGAGAATCAACAGAGGAAGATTGAGACTAGCAGACATCCTCAATGTTTTGTTGGTCCAAGGCCAAGGGAATACCGGTGCCGCTCCCGCCTGGGTTTCCAAAAACATTGGTATGTTACTCTGATTACTCAGTGATTACAAAGATTATTGTGATTACTGATGATTACTTATGATTACTCATGGTTATACGTGATTACTCATGATTTATCATGATTATTTGATTATTACTTATGATTACTTGCGTGATTATTTGATAACACAGTGCTTACAAACGTTATTGTAATTACAGAGATTACTTATGATTACTCATGGTTACACATGATTACTTGATGATTACTTATGACTACATGCGTTATTCTAGATTATTTCCTTTAAATTGGTCATTGCTACCAAAAAAAAGTTTATTTAGGTTATCTTCATTCACGGTGTTAGTCGAAACCAAATGTCAAACCGTCATATCAAAACAAAATCGCATGCAATTTCGAACCAATTTTTTTGTGATTCCGGTTATTTTTACGTTTGAAAGTTAAGGCGCAAACGGATGTACTTAAAAATCACGAAGATTGAGCTATAAAACGCTGGGTTTTGGTATTAAAAATTAGTTGTCTTGTAATATGGATTTATTTGAGAGACAATCTGGTGACCCTAGAGGATTGTGATCCATTTCAGTGATAACATCGTAATGAGCATGAAAAATCACGAAGGTTGAGCCGTCGAACTAAACTCTGGAAGACATTTCAAGGGCTACCGATGACCAAGCTGTTCAATTGTTTATGTCCAACCTAGAACAAACACCACGAAGACTGAGCCGTGGAAATCATGTTTTGGGTACAAAAATTGAATAATCCATATTACGGGTTTCTCCGGTGGACGTTCCGAAGTCCACCGATGACTAATGGGTGATCAATGGTTTATTTTTGACCTGAAACAATCTTGGGCATGAAAAATCATGAAGATTAGGCCGTCGAAATTATGAGTTTGGTGCAAAAATTGAATAGTTCCCATTACGGGTTTCTCCGGAAGACATCTAGAGGGCCAGAGATGACCAGGGTGGAAAATGGTTTATTTCCTACCTAACAAAACCTTGACCATGAAAAATCACAAAGATTGAGCTGTCGAAAACTTAGCACATAACCCTAACAGTCAATAACCTTTGTAAATACTGTGTAACCGAATAATCACGCAAGTAATCATGCGTTTCCAAGTAGCACACCACGATCATAATCAGTTGCAGCAACTTGATTATGACTTACAAAGGGACATTTATGTTTTCTCAACATAATGGCAACATGTGTGCTACTCGGGTTATAATCAAATAATCATGAGTTATCATAAGTAATCACAAATAATCATGAGTAATTATAAGTAATCATCAGTAATCACAATAATCTTTGTAATCACCGAGTAATCAAAGTAACTATGGGTGACAAGTAACCAATGCTGTTGGAAACCCCTTGAAATATAGTGTCAGAAACTTGGTCTGAAGGAGTGTACTGTATAGCGCGTCTGATGCAATATATAGCGCATTACTTCCCGCATTACTTATAGAACAAGTGTAAAATAGAAAGTCATTTGATTTAGTTTCCAACTGTTTACTGGTTTGATTACCATTGATTATTTATGATTACTTACGATTACTAATGATAAGTTATAATTACTTTTGATTAGTTAGGATTACTCCTGAGTATTTTTAAATATTATTTTCAATTATTTAAGATTAGTTATGATTACTAATGATTTCATATGATTACTTCTACTAACCTATGAATGCTCCCGATTATTGTGATTGCCGAAGATTATATGATAACTTTGCGAAAATAAAAGTAATCTCTGATTAATTGTCACAAAACTTGTTGGAAACCCCTTGGGAATATGTTGACATGATACTCGCCTAATTGGAAGCCGAAGACACCTCTGCACTTCCATGAGAAATCGCCGGATAAAAGGACTGCAAAACAGCATGGTTTGGTTTTGTAAATTATACGCAAAATTTGCGTGACGTCTAGAAAATAATTTAAACAACAGACTGGTGTTGGTTGTGATTTTTTACTGAGAAAACAAGAAAAATGTTAAGTAATGGTTGATAGCCGAATTGAGTCCATTTGAAACAATAGTAAGGATACAGTTGAGACCACTCACAAAATTTGTTATTTAATTAACTTTGGAATTTTTTTTTCAATTCGTTTAGCTTCATTTTGCAAACTATTTTGCTACTGAAACCAATGTTGCTGATCTCCACACTTGGTTTTTTTCGTCGAGAATCCAACAGCCGATCATTTCGGCATTTCAATTTACTGAGATTCAGTGCATAATTTACGGAGATTCAGCTAATAAATTAAAATTTTACCGAAAATCAGCTAACAAACAAACATTAAAAAGGGATACCAGTAAAAGTAAATGCTGAGTTGATCGGTTGTTGAATATTTTGCCGAGGTAAATTGAGTGTGTATCCAATTTGACCGATAACGCCTGCCGAGCTGCTCACCAACGATTGAACGAGCCCAAGTAGGCTATCCTTTCGTCATGCGTGAGCATCGTTGCTCAGTGAATGATTTGGTGAGGGTTATTCCAAGAATCAAAGTGACGTTTGTCACTCTATGAAATGAGGAAAGTCACTTGCAGTGACGTGACTCTTCTGGTTAATTCAAATGGAAAGTTACGTCACTGCAGATGACTTTTCTCACTTCACCAAGTGACAAACTTCGCTTCGACTTTCGGAATAACCCCCTTTATCCTCTCGCATTGTGTGATACAAACCCTGACTCCTGTATGAAGAAGCTTAGTGACGTCGGCTCAAGCTCGACTGAGAAACGTTTCGGATTGAACTCACCCGACGATATGATATCGTTGAAAAAGCTCCAGGTTAACAACCGCTACGCCACGGCGACGAACCGCGAATAGTAAAGATGGAGAAAATGCCACCGCTATTCGTAAAGGGATTTTCAAAAGCCTCCTGGAGAAGGTGAACTTCTACATCAATAAGGACCTGCGGTGCACAATTCAACTCTCCTCACAGGGTTACAAGGTGATGGTTTCGGCGCTATGTCATTTCAACGCGGTCAAGGAAATATTTAAGCAGATGAGAGTATACGACATCGAAGCAAACAAACCATTCAAGGTGGTTTTGCGTGGTTTTCCGGAGAAGAAGACGGAGGAACTGGGCGATGACAAGATGCGTCGGCATGACGTCTCTCGAAGCCAACGGGATCAGCTGTACCAGATTCACTTCGTGGAGAACTCGACGTGTATGAAGGTTCTGCAGAACAACCAAAACTTGTTAAGTGAGACCGCTCCCCATGCTAGGAGTAAAATGTTTTTCACCTTACTCACCTGCAAGAAAAAGATAATGGATTAGTATATTTCTTACCTTATTCAGCCAATTACCACTAACTGATGAAAAACGCGTATTAAAACAAAGAATTATTCGATAAAATGTGACATATCAGTCACTAGATTCCGAGTGAACAAATTGACCAATTGGGCCCTATGAGTAGTGTTAAGAACAATCAAGCAAACTAAAATGAAGATGGAAAAAAAAAATTGCAGACGTTTTGGGGACTTGTTGAAATCCAATCGGATGAACTTGGCTCCGGATCTTCCAACGATAACGGCAATGGAGCATGATTGGATTGTCGGTCTAACCTTCTACACAATAATTGAAAACGAGATTCTGGATGACTTGTTCAACAAGTTCTGGGAGATCGAAGGACTCGACGATGATCGACGAAGCACCACGACGTTGGATGAAGAAAGTCAAACAATTCCGGCGCATTTTCACCTTCCTTTCAATGAGCGCAAGACAGAAATTGAAGAATCAAAACGACTGCTATTCCAGGTTCCTGAATCTGGCATGTAAGCGAAGTAACGATATGCTCGAAATTAATCCAACGGACGATGAAGACGACGCTTTCTGTCTACTGCACCATTGCGTTATCAAACCGTCGAGCACAACTACAAAATAAAGAGTTGTGTTTTATGGAGCGGCTAAATCTGCCAGTGGGATATCCATAAACGACGCGCTCATTCCGGGACCTTTTGTTACGTCGTTACGGTAGATGTTCCAAAAATGTTTCGGTAGATCAACAAGCAGATGGAAAATACCTATAAATCGTGTGGAGTTTGAACTGCAGTCAGTGACCTATGGTCTAGAATCATAGCAGTTTTTAATCACTGTGGCTCTCAAACAATAGGCCACCAACTTGCTGATGAATGTCCTCTTGCTGTAGCCGCTTCCCAAAAGTATTTCTTTATACAGGGTGCGGCAGAAAATAATGCAAACATTTGTTATATTTCTTTCAAATCCCCATTTTCAGCTAATTCAAGCAATAATATTAACATTTTCGAGTTCAGCTATCTTTATAAGTCATTTTAAACAAATTAATTCAATGTGTCCTCCATTTTTATTAATAACATCCTAGAGTAGACGGTGGAAGCCAGAGCATGCTTTTCGGAAGTAGTCCTCCGACATTGACTGCCATGTTCGTGTTATGGTTGACTTCAGGGTTTTCACACTAGGGTGTGATGTTCTGCAGGCTCGTGCTTCAACATATACCCAAATCGAATAATCTAACGGATCTAACTGGACTGTTAGGGGCCACAAATCCTTTGGCCAAAACTTCATGTTATCGTTCAACCATTGTTGGGTTCGATTGGACATGTGACACGGCGCTCCATCCTTCTGTAGGACAACGTTTTGGTCCTCGGAGAAGTTGGCCTTCACCCAGGGAACCACTTGGTCCTTTAAAATACCGATATACACTTCGGTATTGATTTTAACTCCAGCATCAATGAAAATAGGCGGAATTTTCAAACCGTTGGACGCCATCAAGCCAAACATCATGACACCAGCCGGATGTTTGGTTTAAAATTTGAATTTCACTTTTTCCGGAACGTTCTCCATTTTCTGCGGTGAAATGAACCGGTCCGTGCGGCTGTTGGCTGAAAAGATTTTCGTCGGAGAACAGGATTATCATTTATTCCTTCTTCAACAAGGAAAGCAATCTCTTGGAACGAGTCACTCGTGCGTGCGTGCAAAGCGCAGACGTCCGCTTCCCGGATTTCGCTGCTTAAGACCATCCTGCAGTGACTTTATTATACGGTAAACTGTTGCCAAATGGCACCTACCACCTTGACAATCTCTTTCGGCTTCTTCTTGCAAGCAACAAACTGGTGATCACTTCTTGCGCGTACATTTTGACGTATTTCCAATAAAACAAATAGAATGTTTGGATGCAGCACTTGAAAGTTAACATGAACAAATACACTTTCGACAAAAATTAGTCACTAGCTATACGAATTAACCCAATACTCAAGTTTGAATATTTTTGCATTATTTTCTGCCGCACCCTGTAGACGACGCTCTAACTGGACCATACACGTTGGAAGCAGCGTCTCAGCTACAGTGTGAACTAACGTAGTTATTGCATCGTGAGTGCTTTGATGCTCATAAATGGTGCTCAAATGAAATGTCATACTCGAAGATGTTCGATATAAACTGTAGGGAGATGGTTTGTATGTTGCTGATATCGATTCGAAGTCGTTTGTGGGGAGTCACATGGAGTCCTAAAGAAGATTGGTTTTCGTTTTGCGTGCCACAACATGAATTGAATCCTTTGCAACCGCTAACTCGTCGGCCCGTTTTGAGTGAAGTCACACAAATCTACTAGGATTAACTTTCCCGATGTTAACCAGTGCTAATATGTTTTTTAGGAAGCAATTGTGACGTTGGATATCGTTCAGCAAAGATTTGATGATTAAAAAACACCACAATGGATCCTTTCGACCACGGCTGGAAGCGTACAACTTTACGGTTTTGCTGATTCTTCAAAGCAAGCATACGGAGCCTGTTTGTATAGCTGGGGTCCTGCTCTCCCGTTTGACTGATAAGTCCTTCTTCTCTACTGAAACGAAGTTTGCATCAGTTAGGTTGTGGTGTGATTTGCTGAAAGTATTGAGGTGGCTCCGAAAATCACCTGGTGAATTGCAGCTCTTCGTGTCTAACCGTCTGAAAGAAGTACAAAAATTGACGAAAGATTTCCAGTGGAGCCACGTCGATACGCATTCGAGCCGACATCATCTCTAGTGGTGAGCAGCCTGGTACGTTGATCGGGAAACAACTTTGGTGGAAATAACCCTCCTCGATTAATATGGAAACTGCAGCAACCATTTAGGATATTTTTTTTACCAAAACTTACAACAGGGACACTTCCCGTTACCGCCAATCCGCAGATAAAAATATTTGTGACGTTTGATAAACTGCAGCGGTACATGGCTTACGTGATATGTTTTGTGCTCGTCGTTGCTTCGAAACAGAATGTATTGACCAATGGACTACTTCAAGCAAAGGAGCTAGTACCTGCACAGAAGCGTAATTATTTGGCAGTGGTAAACCGAAACATTTTGCGAGATCGCTGCCTTCAAACAAGGTGAGCTGGGAAATCTCCATCCATTCATTGGCACTGAGGACGGAATGCTTCAAATGGCGCAGCAAGCACACAATGATTCCGTTTGACAATCGTCACCAAATGTTGCTGCCAACAAAGTATCCTGTAACAGAAAACCTGATTCGTTACCAACACATCGAAAATCTGCATTTGGGACATCGTGCTCTAGTCAGGAAAAGTTTTTGGCCCCTGAACACGAAGTTGACGGAGTCGAACGGTAATTCGATCCTGTAATCTACCGTCATATCGTGTGCAACCAGCTCCAACTTCCGTACAAACTGGGGTCGAATTTGCTGGTTCATTTTTGATCAAATCATCCTAGACTGTTAACGTCTAAGGGCTACGTTTGCTTCTTCATGAGCATGATGACGCGAGCAATTCACGATGAGCTGATGTCCGATCTTACTTCGGACGCGTTCTTGGCAGCGAATTAGAAGACCTGAGGCTTTTTTTTCGTTAGCCAACAACATTAAAGACAGTTGATTGAATTGTGTAGTAGTAGGGGATGGCGATTCATTCCACCTCGTAGTCCACTTCTTGGTGAAATACGGAAAGCGGGAGTAAAGTCAATGAAGTATCACCCGAAAAGGGTCGTTGATGTTTGACGTCTAAACTATGAGGATCTAGTTCAGTAGTACACGACATTAACCCAGATTGAATCAGTCTTAGATCCATAGTCGATGGCACAAGCTTGTGATAACCTCAATGACCTTACCAGAATTTTTTGCGCATTTTTTAATTGGCTGAGCAATTCAGGCTGTTCCTGAACCATCATATCTCAACCTTTAGAAGTTAACGTTGTCAAAAATGGCAGCTATTCCAGCGTATGCAGCAACAGTTTGTACGACTGAATATATTCCAGAGCTCCAGAACCGTCAGACATGGCATCGTCTAACCAAGATCAAATCTGGGACGGTAGTACTGCTGACCAACCAAAATGCTCCACACACCGGACAGGATGATGAGACCAGGGTCGTCACAGTCAAGTTTAATAGATAGATATGTTTTTGTATCTAAACTCTCCTAAAGCCTTCAAATCTCGAACATTAACGGTTTTTGAGTTGTCGATTTTTGTCGAAAAAACTGACAATAGTACACAATGCACGGACATGCAAATCTTTCAAATATGCAATGCATGTAAGAACAAGCATAAAACAAATAAAAACCCTTCTCGATATCCGAAGAGCATCATAAAAAAGTTCTGCCTCCTCGGTAGCTTATCATCGTAGCTTTCATTGCCCGAACGGCTTCTTGGGCTTTCAACTCAATCGCGTCACATAAATTTCGCTACCGACTCGGCTTAACCAAATCAATTTTTCAAAATTTAACTGCATTCTCCCGTTGTTGAAATCGATACGATCGCTCCCTGTGTGACCTCGCACGCGCTCGTTGGCCATCTTCATTAATAAATTTACCCCGCGGTTCTTTCTCCCCCTTTTAAATTCCCAGAACATCGATGGAAAAGCAAACCTCCCTTCCCTCTCCAACCAGTCGGGGTGCCATCTGTTTGGGAAGGGTCTGCTCGATATGTTGGTATTGCCCGCTGTTTGCTAGTAGCCACGATCGCAATCATATTTCTTCTGAGTTATGGTCCGAATTAAAAATCACTTTAAACCCAAATAAACCGTCTTAGTGTTTCGCGGCGCAGCGGCCGCACACAGAGGCCGCCTCATGGTGGATCTTCCCAAAAACGGACCGACATCGGTCGCTACAAAAAGCGGCGCACAGTCATCGGATCTATTGTTGCCTCGGACATGTAGAGTAGATCCTCTCATGTTCTCCACGGTGGGCATGATGTGTGGGAGTTTGTGGTCAAAATTTGCTATTGGACAAATAATGGCACTGTTCGTTCAGGCTATTTTGACCATTATCGTATCGACTAGTCTCACCTTGTCCGTAAAGCCGAGGAAACAAAATCCACACGAAAATATATCCGATACATCGTCGCTGGTGGGCGTCATTGCGCGTGCCGTCAATCATTTATGGTCCTGGCCGCGGGCTAAGATGGCCTATGGATTCGCCGTTGGCCGGTGGAACGCTCGGAGCATGGATTCAGCGTTTCGTGTGTGGGCAAGCAAGCGTTAGTACACATCTCAGCTTCATTTACGAATAAAGGGTCGTTCATTCCGCCGTACACGTATACGAATTGGCAGGAACGCCAAACAGGACAGGGCAGGACAGGCAGGGGCTAATGGCCGAAACGGAAACAAATCGAACAGATCATCGCGCGGTGAAACAGTATCTGGTTGATCCCCGGCGGCAGTGGCGGTGGTGGTCAGCGTGGAAGATAAACGATTGGGAAATGCAGCTGTAATAAATTTCGAAGATGAGAACGACTGCTTGGCCGGTGGTATTTGGGTTGCGACAATGTTGAAGGATTTGGAACTGGAACCAGATGATGAATGGATCTCTCGAGGGAGTCTTCAGTGAAGTCATTTTGTATTCTGTTTATGGGTCATTCCACGCTTAGTGTTTGAGATATGTGGAATTAAGTGCGTCATAATTAAGATGAGATACTCATAGAAGTGTTAACTTGAAAAGTCCTTGAAAAGTCTAATGCTGGTCGCCATATGTTTCGATTTTTTCAAGCAGTATAGTCTGGGTCTGCCGAGGTCAAATCATAATCACGAGAAGATTTCTGCCATGAGTGGGAAATTGATAAATAAAGGAAATTTGTACATGATTTGCATGATTTTTTTTAAAAATAAATGTAGGGTAACAGAATGTAATGTTAGAATAGCGATCTCATTCGGTTTATTTACCAAATATGTCATTTATTTATTCAATGATAATGTAAAAATCGATTTAATCTGATTGAATTGAGATATTGTAAATCAATTTAGTGCTAATTACTTCTACACCATTTTCGATATCTTTAGCTTTGTAGTAATCATGGTAACGCTGAACAGATTATCTTCAAGATATTCTAATGATAAGGATGTGTACGAGAAAGAATTTCTGCATAAGCGGTTGCTACCGTGACTCCCCAGTTCTGTTTTGGCTTGATCATCAATGTGCGAAATCCGTCCTGGAATGGTATGACGTACGAGAGATCAAACACGTGTCAAAAACAGAAAATCCACCAAACTGTTCAGAACTTCATCCAATACTTCTCTATTGCTGGGCTCTTGTTAAGCGGAAACTCTTTGAAACTAAGGAGAGAGCAAATGGTAGCGATGATTTCAAGAGAAGATGGAGAATCGCCACGGCGGGCGTATCGGGGGATACCATACGGAACCTGATGGCGTGTGTACCACAGAAAGTTCAAGAATTTTACATAAAGTAGGATAAACATCTATTGCATGAGCATGCATGAGCATGATTGACCGCCTGAGATTGCTACTCCGTTATTGCCAGATCAGTTGTTATTCACAAAGAACCTAAAAATGATGTTTGGGACTAGCATACATCCTCAATGTGTAAAAACTTGTGATCTAAAACTAAGGCAATACCAGCGCTGGCCTCGCCCGAATGCAGGTCAAGTAGGGAATGGGTAGGAATATGTTGACGTGATACTCGCTTTATTGGAAGCCGAGAACACCTCTGCACCTACACGAGAAATCACTGGGATATTGAATACAAAGGTTGGGTTGGCAGCGTGATCTGTTTTGGGAAAGGGTGGGCTGAATTCAGCTGACGTCGGCAGCGAATAAGATATTTAACTATGTTCCCGATTAATTCTCTGTACAGAGATGCACATAAAAGCAAATCAAATTTTGGCATCGATTTAAACCAACAGTAGGGATGCTGTTGGAGCCACTCACATATGTGGATGGTTTATTTCAGTAGAATACAAAAATTTGTTAAAACTCCGAGTTTGAGGACCGATTTATACCAACAGTAGGGATGCTGTTCGGACCACTCATAAGTGTGAATGGTTTACTTCAGCAGAATACACGAGTATGTTAAAACACCGAGCTTGAGCACTGATTTAAACCAACAGTAGGGATGGTGTTGGGGCCTCTCGCAAGTGTGAATGTTTTATATCAGGGAAATACAAAAATATATGTTAATACATCGAGTTTGAGGACCGATTTAAACCAACAATAAGGATGCTGTTGGGGCCACTCACAAGTGTGAATGGTTTATTTCAGCAGAATACAAAAGTATGTTAAAACACCGGGTTTGAGGACCGATTCAAACCAACAGTAGGGATGCTGCAGAGGCCACTCACTAGTGTGGGTGGTTTATTTTAATGGAATACAAGAATACGTTAAAAATATCGAGTTTGAGGAATGTCCAGCAAACATAGGATCGTATATGATAGCGGATAAGAGTACAAAGTGGAGGCGATATACGTACATTTTACATGAAGTCAAATGGACGCATGCACGTATATCGCCTCCACTTTGTACTTATATTCGATATTATATACGATTTTGTTTTTGCTGGGCGACTTAAACCCACAGTAGGCATGGTTGCGGTTGGTTAATAGAAAAAGACCTTATGCTACACAGCAGTAACGCATCTACACTACCTGGAACGACTCTCTCCCTACAACCCTAAAGCAGATAAATTTTTTTTTGTGATAACTTTTCGTAGTAAAAACAATAATGATATGCAACCAATAACAAGATGCAACTATATACATCTTTACAGCTCAACCACAAGTAGATGAATGTATGCCGAAATGTGAAGGTCGTGATATGATTAAAATAACTAGATGTTGCAAAAAACCATAAAACAGAGTACATATAATAATGAAATGCAGCTATTTTCGTCTTCCGCCTCGGTCCTAGATGATTGAAACTCTGAAACAGCGGGATATTATAAAATAAAGTCGATTACCCAGCAGCCCAGCAGAACAATAAAGAAAACTCAAGCAAACAACAATGCGAAATAAATTTCATATGAATATGTTCTCTGTCCAAAAAACGGAGACTTAATAAATCCAAAATATGATAAAAAAATGAAAATAAAAATAAAAAAATACAGGAAATTCGGATTTTTTGACAATTGCTGTTTCCCATGTATGATTTTTTATGTCTGTGAAATAGAAAATGTAGGGCCATTAACAATACTAGTGTGTGAATTAATTTTATGGATGAAGAATTTTTTTTAAGGTATAGCATTTCTTACTCAGCCGCTGGATGCCAGGAAAAACGCTGTTTGAGCCGCACCTCAAATGTTAAGTACGCAACCATAACATCACCAAACAAGTTTATTCAAATACAATCACATACTTATTGCCAATATTGCCTATGATCGCATGCCAATTATGAAAATTGTAGGCTTAAATACAGAAACTACGTTCAAAACTGTTTTGTCTACCAACACCTCCTCTATGCACCTTTAAAGCCGAAATGTGTAAATTAATAAAACCTTTCTAAGAACATAGAGATTTTGAAAATGATCTAGTGAAAGATGTTATGACCACTTGAGAACCATCATAAAACCTATTGGCTGACATCAAAAGCAGCATAGGGCCGAATGGCCACAGCTGTCAAACTTCACGGCGATATCGTGGTTGGTTTTTGTGGTTCTGCTTTGTTCGATTCTCTGTTCTTCTGATTCATTTAACAGTAAATAATGGCTAAGAAAAAAGTTCAAGTGTTGCGGGAAATTATGTTTGATAGCAAAATATATGAAACAAATTGAGTTTATTTACAGCGTATCAATGGTTTTAAAATGCTTTTTCAACTGACCATAATAAGATAATATGAATGAGTCCTAAACCGGCATTTCGAAACAGCATTTTACGAGTTAATAAAGTCAAATTAATACCTTTGATAGGAGTAAAAAGAATTTTAGAAGTCATGGTTTCAAGATTGTTGTAAAGAAGCTGTGTAGGTTCTTATAAACCTGACTCAAATTTGAAACCTTATTGGCATCTCTTGCTGCTATAATAAAACAGAATTGATTTCTAGTGGTTTTCATAAAACTTTTGCAAAACTTAGTAAAGCTGGAGGGTTTTGGCAATGCTACTTGTGAAGCAGGGGTCCAAGACTCATTCCATACAAAATCGTACTAAATGATTTTTGTTGCATTGGTTGAGAAAAACATGCCTCTTGTACACTTTCAATTGACATCACTTATTAAGCGTGTATAGTCTCATGGGATTGTGGCTCGTCCCTGGTTCCCGAGGTTCGTGGTTCGCGTCCCGATTGCTTCTTTTTTTTTCCGTGAGGAAAATTTTCATACGATCTAATGCTCTTTCCATTAGAAAATCGAATGAAATTTGCAATAATATCTTCGGGCAAATTTCCATACGATATGCCTATGAATTCCTCTCGATTTTTTCGGTCAGTTCAGGGCACTACTTTGGCACACAATGATTCACAATGTCTTGGGATTTTAGGGCAAATTGTTCGTAACGTGGTTAAAAGATTCTTCTTATAAAAGTACATCGTTTGGTCAAGTTTCAGGCAATTTGGAGGCTAACCGTATCACCCCAAGCCACAACCCGGACAAAGAAAATCATTTTGTGTCAAAGTTGTGTTGAAGCCTAAGGAAAATACAAAAATCGTGATGAAAAAAAGAGAGGACGCGTAGTTTAACTACATCATCCTTTAACTACGTCACGCAAAATTTTGGAAAAATCACCTAGTTTTTTAAGTTGGAATCATTGATGTTTCATGGTTACATGGTACGCCATCTGTGGGAAACAAATGAAAACTAATGTTACCTTCAATGTGATTTTAAAACGATAAAAAGAATGATCAAATAGTTTCACAATAACCATTGCAAAGATAAATTGTCTTTTTGCAAAATGTGATGTTTCCATTTTTTTTCTGAATGTGCGTGAAAAGTGTTGTCGTTTTATGATAAATTCATTTCCAAATGGTGACCCGAGCAAAGGTATATACCAAATTGATAACAAGTTCTAATATCATATTATCAGTGTTTAATCACTAAATATGTCACCATTTAGGCTGAATAAACAGCCAAAATAACAAAAGTGATAACAAATTTATATTCGTTGGATATCATAGAATTAACTCGTTTTGTTATCATGGAGTTCATTTTGATAAAAAAATTTGTGATATGAACAAATTTCTTGAGATAATTTCAAATTATGTTATCAACTTGATATCATATTCATACACTAATAACTGAATTAGTATTTCTGGTAAAAAGCTCAATTTCATATCCATCACATGCTGGTAAAATTCAGAACTCGTCAGCATGCTGGTAGAAATCACTATCGTTTGTCAAAAATCGTCTTTAAAAATTGATAACAGAAGATTTGTCGATGTTGATAACTAAATTTGTTATGCGATAACAGATTAGTTCCAAATGATATCTGAGATAACAAAACTTGTTACTTATTTGATATCAGTTTGTTGTTTTACTTTGCTGGGGAAGTCAGCATCGTTGAAAATTTGGTTGAGGATTGTAGAATATATTGGCAGGGTCCCTATTTTGTTGTTTTGTTTGTCTTTATTTGAGAGACATTCATCCGGTGGCTGATTAGTCTTTGTTTGTCCCTATTCTACAAAATAGGAATCGTGGAGGAAAAAGTCATCATCGCATAGAGGAAAGAAATTGAGCTACCGTTTTTTTTTCGAATGGAAGAAGAAAATCAAGACTTCCCGCAAATGACGGTTGTTTGGCACAAAAATAGACAATTTCACATAACCTTTTGTCAAAGCGGTTTGTTTACCATATTGCTAACCTTGGTTCATAACGTTTAGGATATGACAAAACCGTCGAGGTTTTTTTGTCAGAGCCATCCACTGACAAACAGTGAGAATTTAGTTGCGCATAATAAACTGCTGTAAGATTAAAGACAATATATTTTGAAATTATTGTCGACCAGGTTTTTTATACTTTTGAAACTATCCCAGTTATAAAATTGTATCGGTCATATGATTAGCAAAAAAAACAACGATTTCGATTAGCAGTCTAAGGAGTGTATCGAAAAGTAGTTATAAACATTCGATGCGTTGTACGCATAAACTACTGTATATATTTTTAGCGTGTAAGCGCCATTTGCTTTGTTTACATGTCAAAAATGATTATTCGGTTCATTCATTTCCGTTGATAAAGTTGTATTCAAAATGTCGCGAATTGAATTTGAGACTAAAAGAAAATTCTGCACACTTGGTGCACCGAAAAGGGTGTTACTTACAACCAGATTGCGAAAAGAGTAAATGTTCACCCGGCAAGTGTAAAACGCATCATCGAAAAGTTTGGTAAGGAGTGCTCCCTCAAGGATTTACCAAGAAGTGGCCGGAAACCCGGCTCCAGCAACCCCGATTTGGACCAAAAAGTTGTGGATTATATTCAACGGAACAAATCTGCCTCTACTCGCGATCTAGCCAAGAAGTTCAGGACCAGCATCGGAATGATTCAACGAATCAAGCGCAGGAATGACTTGAAGACGTACAAAAAGCAGAAAGTGCCCAAACAAACTCCGGAACAAAAGTCTCGTGCAAAACCAGGGCTCGAAAGCTGTACAGCTGCATTTTGGACAATGTCGACCAGTGCATTTTGATGGATGACGAAACATACGTTAAAGAAGATTCAAGAACGCTACCGGGGCCGCAGTTTTTATACTAAATCTGTTGGGGAACGTGTGCCAACCGCAGATACGACTGTTGCGATGGAGAAATTCGGTCAGAAGGTGCTCATTTGGCAAGCTATTTGCACATGTGGCTTGCGTTCTTCAATTTTCTATACAAAAGGAACTATAAATGCTGAGATTTATCAAAGGAATGTTTGAAGAACAGGTTGCTACCATTGTATAGAAAGCACCAGTCCCCTCCTCTCTTCTGGCCAGATTTGGCATCGGCACATTACGCCAAATCCACTCTACAGTGGCTGACGGAGAATAACATCAAGTTCGTAGAAAAAGACATCAACCCACCAAACTGTCCCCAGTTGCGACCGATCGAACGCTATTGGGCAATAGTCAAGCGTATATTTAAGAAGGATGGTACAGTGTCCCAAAACATGACCGATTTTAAGAAAAATTGGGCAGCGGCATCCAGGAAGTGCACAAGGTCACTGTGCAGAATTTGATGGCAGGTGTCAAATCAAAGGTACGGGCATTCTACAGAAATGAACATGATGACTAGTTTTTCCGTTTGGATCTTTTGTAAACATGTTAAGCTATAATAAACTGAAATAGTATGTTAATTTTAACCATGTTTTCATGCCTATTTTATTATTTGGAAGTTTATAACTACTTTTCGATACACTCCTTATATAGTTTGCAAAAAATCTCAATTTTCTCAGACAGAAATATTACGAGCCACGTAACTCTAATGCATAGATCGAACTAGCATCGGAAGATCTTTATTAACAACTGAAGGGCACAAAAAACTCATTTTCATAATTCGAGTTTTCATACAATTATCACCAAATTTTCAGGGAGTGAAAAAAAAAACAATTTAAACAAGTTTTGGCAGCATTCATTTACTTTTATTTTGCCTTATTATCCGAATGCATGAACCTTGGCCTTAACCCCAGCCATACAGTTCTGCACTACCTCAAAATCAGCAGTTTTTTGCATATTAACCCATGTTTTCTTCATCTTTTCTACATTCGTCACCATTTTATGTCGTTTTAGAAGGTGCTCAAGACACTCTTTCAAATACATATGTACATTCATTGTGGTTTCGGTAACGAAAGGTGTACTCTGCTTTCCGCAAGTACAAATCGCTTACCAACTTAAGAACTTCTTGGCGAGCTTCGACATCTTCTGTGTTCCGGAGTATCTCGGGAACATCACACTTATCCTTGGAAGTCACATACAGGTTTCCTGGAATCTGGTTGAAGTCCGCCTTAATATATGTCTCGAATATATGAACACAACCACTTATACAGCTACAGGGAGAATCCGATTCTTTCCCCTGGAAATTTTGCATTTCGTCGGATTTGGTGTAAGAGCGCTATTTCCGGGGGTCTCAACATTGGTGCCATGACCAGGATAGCGTTTCTGTGGACAAACCGACGTTGGACAGTTGGATTTCGCCATACTAGCCTACTACAAAGGCGCGGAGTGCCATCACGATCATCGGTAACGGTTTTTCGGAGTTGGTTAAAGGAGAAATCAAATAACTATAAAAGGCTTATTAAACAGGTCTTCATGGTGACCTATCCAAAAAATTACTTCAAATTTGCATCTCTACCAGGTCATTTCTTGATTCTCGCCTGCCAACTAATTTGCCGGAGTTGTCGGTGGCCGGATATTCCTACATTCCTTTCGCGCAATTTGGACTATGAGTGAACTCGACGGGACGCTTCGAGGAGTGCATTGGTGAACGCTAGGTGATATCGATCATACGTGTAAGGTTCTGGGTTGGTTGGATGTGCGAAATTCAAATATGCACGCAAGGAAAGCAAAGCTGAGACCACAGATAATAATTACAAGGCCTGAATGACAGGCTCACCAGGTGAGACCCTGTCCAACTCTCTTATTATCTGTCGGAAGGTGCTTCTCTTGTTGTCGTCCCACAGATTTGTGCATTTGCTTCCAGTTTTGGTGCTCTGTGACGTCATCTCAATACGGTGCTTGATCTTTCGGTTGAAGAAGGACGTGATCGCTCATTTCTTCTGACGGTGTGGACAAATGATGTTCCAGAGAAATTATATCAATACAAGGTCTATTTGATAGGCTCACCAGGTGAGTTCCTGTCCAGCAACGGCTATTTTTCTCTAGAAGGTGCTTTGCTGGTTGCTTTTCCTCAGATCCTGTTCGATAGCAGTGACTAGCCTGATCTTCGTGAAGTTTATCCGGTGCGCGAAGTTATCGTGAAGCGTGAAGTTATCGTGAAGTTTATCATGTCATCGTCCAGGAAGCAGAAGAATCTGATGCGCAAGACATCATCAACTTTCTGGTACGGATTGAGCAGTTCCTGAAAACCACCAAGGAGTTCAATAAGCAATCGGTGAAAATTCGTTTGGAGAAACTCGAGCAAAACTGGAACGAATTCGAGGACGTTCAAAGCGACATCGAAAGCACGGAGGACAACGACGAGAACATGCCAGAGCACCAGCAGCTGAGGGATTAATTCGAAGCGAAATATTTCGAGATAAGGGCAGGGTTGGCTAGAAAATTACCCCAAGTGCATGCGACACCAAACACTTCCTCTGCACACACACAAGTTCAAGCTTCCGTACGATTCCCTTAAATTAATCTGCCAGAGTTCGATGGCAATTTCCAAAACTGGCTTCCGTTTCACGGTACCTACATTGCTCTCATAGACTCCTCGGCGGAACTAACTGATATTCAAAAGTTCCACTACTTACATGCCTCCCTGAAAGGTGATGCTTTGAAGTTAGTCGATTCGTTTTCGATGAGTGAGGCCAACAACTACCTTCTCATGAAGTGACATCTGAACGCCTTGTTCGAGTAGCCTAGGATGAAGAAGAAATCAGCGGCTGGCCTACATGAACTGATCGATTGTTTCGAGCGCAACATGAAGATCCTGGACCAATTAGGGGAAAAGACGACCGGTTGGGGAGCGATGTTGGTACATTTAATGGTTTCGAAGCTGGACGAAGTCATTCAGAAGCGATGGGAGGAGCATGTCACGCCAGAGAAGAAGCCATCGTTTGGATCACTGGTCGAATTCCTCAAAAAGCAAACTCGAGTGTTGGATGCAATATCGGTCGATCAGCACGTCTTCCCAACGTTATTCTCGTCAAGTGGTAGCAAGTTTCGCCAAGCAAAAATTTCGGTCAACTCGGCGACTGAACACACGCCATCAAACTGCTTTGCGTAAGAACTGGATTACTCGGTGCTCCACTTTTGCTAATCTTTCGGTAGATCAACGGCTGCACCTTACCTACTCCAAGCGGCTCTGCAGCAACTGCCTGGGTCAGAACCACTTAGCACGAGATTGTCCTTCAAAATTTCGGTGCAGAGCGTGCTCGAAGAAACACCATTCGTTGTTGCATCCTGGTTTCCCTGGTTCTGGTTCTACTCTCACTCCTACTTCCACCACAACAGTGAATGAAAAGGTGAATACTTCTGCTCCATCAACATCCGGTGGTGCTCCGAACTCTGGTGAATCGGTTTTTAGTTCGATGGCATCAATCACCTCCAATATAGCGACGGAGCAACCAAATTCTCACCTGTTTCTACTCACAGTATTGCTCAAGGCGAAGGACGCATGGGGAAGAACGCATCACGCAAGGGCGCTATTAGACTCTGGATCGCAAGCTAATCTGATGTCGGAAAATATCTGCAAGCTGCTTCAGCTGTCACTACGGGACAAGAAGGTGGAAACAACCGGAATTTGACGATCGCGAAACCGCACAGCTTATGATGTTTCCACTACAATCTCTTCTTGGGTGCAGAACTTCACGACATCAATGGATTTCCTGGTACTGGGCAGATTACCGACGATCAGCTATCTGTCTCGATTCCACTAGCGCAAGGGAAGCTCCTATCGGACATGGTTCTAGCTGATCCAGAATTGAATATCTCTGGTCCGATAGATTTGGTCTTGGGTGCACAGAACTTTTAAGAATTCCATGTACGTGATGATGGGCGGTTGCAGTTTCGCAAACTCGACAATACGCTTCCAGTAATTGTCAATACGGTGTTCGGATGGGTGGCAGCCGGTGAGGCGGAGAGTACGGAGGAACCGTCACGGGTCAAATGTCACATTGCAAAGGTGGAACCCTTAGACAAGGCTATTGAAAGATTTTGGGCGGTGGAAGAACTGGCAGTGAACTGGCAGCACCACGGTCGCAAGAGAAGGAAGACTGTGAGACTCACTTCGTAAACATGGTCACACGTGACGACACGGGCAGATGAAAGAATACAAGCAGATGGCATTGCGAAGATTCCAGCAAACAGAGAGGCGATTGGAACGAGACTCTAATCTACGATCGCAATACAGCGACTTTATGAAGGAGTACATCAAATTAGGCCACATGAAATGCGTCGGCGAAGCAGACGATACCTGTGTGGATGAAGGAAAAACGGTATGTTACCTTCCTCACCACCCGGTATTCAAGGAGTCAAGTTCTACCGCGAAAGTACGGGTAGTCTTCGATGGGTCAGCGAAAACGTCCACGAACTACTCGCTCAACGATGCTTTACTCACCGGTCCTACAGGATGAACTTCTGGACTTGATGATTCGTTTTCGAAAGCATGCCATAGCCTTGGTAGCGGATGTTGCTAAAATTTACCGACAGATTGGGGTTCACAAAGATGACACACCGCTTCAACGAATTCTGTGGCGATTCGATTCGTCAAACTTACAGACCATCACTTATGGTTTGTCTCCGTCGTCGTTCCACGCTACACGGGTGCTGAAGCAATGCAATTAGTCCTGGATTTGGGTGAGAAGTATAGACTTGCAGCCAATGCCGTGCAAGGCGACTTCTACATGGATGACTTTTTATCCGGAGCGGACACAATCGACCAAGCCATACTCCTCCAAGGGGAAATGCAAGAACTATAGGCAGAAAAGGGCTTGAACTTCGGAAATGGTGCTCAAATCATCCGGAAGTCCTGCAAAATCTACCCACCGAGGCATTAGGAGGAGACTCTACTCTGCACTTCGGAGCTGACCAAAAAATCAAAACGTTAGGAGTAGGGTGGAAAACAGGATCAGCTCAGTTGTGCATCGAAGTTCAACCATCTACGGACAACGGCAATTGGACCAAGCGCAATATCTTCTCGGCAATTGCGAAGCTCTACGACCCACTTGGATTGGTGTCACCGGTCGTAGCATGGGCGAAGATCCGCATGCAGCATCTTTGGATAGCCACTGTTGGCTGCCATTTTGAATTTCCACAATTGTTTTTATCTCTTTGAAATTTTGAATAATAATCAGATTGATTCGTCAAAACCGAAAGTTCGTACGCCTTTTTAATCTCTCTCACAAAAAATACAAACTTTGCCTTAGTTTTACCCCAATCCAGGGGAGGGTCCCCTTAAGATTTCCAAACTTATCTCAAGTTACAGCAATTTGAATGTGAGCGGATTTTCAACGGTACACCCTTTAATAGGGATTATTTTATTAGGAACTTCTTTTAACAACATATTGATCAACGAACATTATTGATTTAACCATGTGTTCATTCATTAACCCATGTCACATTTCACTCATCTGTTTAATAGTTCACCACATATACATTAAAAAGTGCTCAAGGAAAACAGCGCTTTCAACGGTCAAGTGTGCGAGGATTGCTTTCTGTTTCATGATTGCGCTTTACGATTTGCAGGCTTACGAACTAAATGTGATACGACGATGCACGTACTGCTCTTGACTTTTTCTCAAGCATTCAGTCGCCAACTTTACGACCAACTGTGTCTGTCTATGTCAAGGTTTAATATATATTTTTTACGATATATTAGATCTTTCTCAAGACTGGATGGATGCAAGATATTGCATCCCAATCCATTTCGTTGTTAAATTTCTTCTGCTCATTCGAATGAAGACTGTCATTCGAGGGTGCATGGGTAGTTGGAAAACAAAGAATCACACACCTTAAAACAAAGTCGCATCGCTACTTTTCACACGCCCACCACCCGGTTGACCTTTTTTCGCCAGGCGCTTCTTGGAGACATCAACAGCAGACGACAAACCCTAGAAAAGTACAACAGTTACCGAGCCGAGCTTGGCTTGGCCGAAGCCGAAGTGAAGAAGCAAAACAAAACTGCAATTCATCATTCGGCGTTTAACCTGTCCACTAAAGAAAAAACTCCAGTATGCTCCGGTGAGCTGCCCTCGTCGCGTTGACTCCTAATGATGCAATTGACAATGATTAACGACCCTCCATAGAACAATTGAAAATTTAAATTATACCAATAAATTTAGGAATTACTCATGCGCGCATAATTTAAGGGCAAACGGTCCAGCCTATCCCCAATCTTCCCAAAGTGCGTACCATAACAACAACCTGTAGTTGGCTCGACAACGATGACAGTGTCCACTGGTCAGCCATGACGAGTGGCACTCAGTCGTATGCGCGTGAGAATCTCAGCCCTTCTTGAGAGAGACCGCTGCTGCTGCTGTTGGTGATGAGGCACGAGTGGAAATGTAAATTTACCTGTCCGCTCGGTGACTGGTGCTGACTGGTTTGCAGCTGTTGAAAATGAGCTCTGCGAGTTAAGGAAAAATGACATCAGTCTTTTTACGCCCCAACTGGGGATTTACACAGGTTCTCAACTTGGAATTATATATGTGTATTTGAAGGTATTAGTTTGTTGGCAAAAAATATAAGAAAATTTGCAATCAAATATACAAGGAACCGAACCTGGCCGGGTCAATCATACCGTTATGATATCCTCAGCTGGTAGCTGCAAACTACCTTTTCAAACAATTGACGGAGCACGCGTAGAGATTTAGTTTGAGCGTACTTTACACGTGAAAACGCATTCGATGGCTTTTCCATTGCACGTTGGAGGAAATGCCCCATTAAAAAGATACTGTTGTGTAAACACAGGCACCAACAATTGCTGTTTACAGCTTTCCGGATGAGTGGATGCGGTTTTTGAATGCGCATGACTTAGCCCTTCCACTTGGAAGAAAGGCTTTTGTTTTTGAAGTTGGTGCTATTTGTGGGTGTCAACATTATTATGCTTAGAGAAAAAATATGAAAAATTATAAACATAACTGAATATCTGTACTTCTGGTGGATGGAAGGTTTTTTCTCTATTTTAGTTCTGACAATTGATTGGAAGTTTGTGTTCAGAAAGAAGTGTTTAATAAATCGTTTCTTTTTTTCAAGTCGAGTTATTAGTCCGAGACATTGAAGAAGTCTGCACATTGCAGACAAAATACGCGTATCTGTCAAGATAAACAAAGGTTTTTGGAATTCTAGTTACAAGTATTCCACTAAATAGCTCAATTCTCTAGGATTCAGTTTTTTTTCAGTAAATTTAATGAGCTGGGTTCATTTTTGAATCATTTGGAATCAATTTGAAATACAGAGCTAATGGTTTCGTTTGAAGCCACAAGTTTTTCTTTAGCTTAATCGGAAAATGCATTGCTCCCAAGTACCACCATGCTGTGTGGGATTTCCTGAGCATAGAATGTGATTATATTTGCCACATAATCCTACTTATTAAAAATTGGTACGAGGAATCAAAAGCACTCAATTTATATCTGTCGAAGTGCATTCAGAAAACTAGTAGTGACTGGTTGAGAACAAATAATAAGGTTATAGTGGTATGCCCGGAAATTCAACCTCGTAAAAAACAATTCAAATTTGTTATGTAAAATTTCAAAACAAATAACGTTGGAATTCTTTTTCACAGTAGTACCACCTAGTCAACTTATTGCAACATTATATCTGACAGCTTGACTTGCACCCCATTTTTCCCTTACCAATAAAAACTTCCCTGCAAATTACTACTCATTCGTTTGTTCTATGAACATATTATTTAGAAATATATATACATCGTACTCCTAGAGGACCTGGAGGTTTTGTAAATGTTCAGCTCGCTGTTTGTAGAAGAACTAGGTTTGAAGTGCACCCTCTTCCCCAAAACGACTAAAGGGCGAACACGAAATTATTGCGACACCGAAAATGTCATGCCAATTTTCTTATAATGTTTAGAATCAAACCAAAATTTTAGGGTAGTTTTATACATACATTTACTTCAAAAATCAAAAGAAAAGTTAAACGATCGAGCCTTGAGTGTAAAATTGAACGCATTTTCGCTTGATGCCCTCCATCAATGTCTTTACAGTGTCATCCGGTACCAGTTTCTCAGTTTTTTTTTCATTTTCTTAACATGTCCTTCTCGTCTTTGACTGTCTTCTTGCTCTTCCGAAGTTCCCGCTTCATCATTGTCCAGTACCGCTCCACCGGGCGCAGCTCCGGACAGTTTGGCGGATTCATGTCCACTGGAACAAAATGGACAAAATTGACCTCATACCACTCCAGGACACTTTTAGAATAGTGGCATGATGCCAAATCTGGCCAAAATAGCGAAGCTTCGTCGTGCGGCTGCAAGAACGGCAAAAGGCGCTTCTCAAGGCACTCAGATATGTAGATCTCGCCATTTACTGTGCCCTTTGTCACGAAAGGCTCACTCCTCAGTCCGAAGAGCAGATTGCCTGCCAAATGAGATATTTGGAGGTGAACTTCGACATTTTCTTCTTCTTAAATTTGTCGTCCACATAGAACTTGCTCTTGCCGGTGAAAAACTCCAACCCCGGAATTTGCTTAAAATCGGCTTTTATATACGTTTCGTCGTCCATCACACAGCAGCCATATTTTGTCAGCATCTTCTCGTAGAGCTTCCGTGCACGAGTTTTAGCACGTCGATTGTTGCCGCTCATCGTGGTTTGGGAAGTTCTGTACATTGTTTGTATGTAGTCCAGCTCTCTTCTTTGCATTCTGGACGTAGCTCTGCGATATGCCGATCTTTTTAGCCAAATCACGGCTTGAGACGTTGGGATTTGCTTTAATCATCCGCTTCACCTTTCCCTCCGTCTTTTTGTTCTCCGGTACCGGTTTTCTTCCAGCTCCTTTGCTGTGGTCCAACGTCAACCGCTCCTGAAATCGCTTCAACACTCTGGAGACGGTTGAATGGTGAATGTTCAACATTTTCCCCAGCTGCCGGTGCACAGGACAGGTCAGGAAATTCCAGGTGTTTCGAAAGAATTTGTTCTCTCGACTTGCGTTGGTTCACTTCCATTTTCGTTGAATCGAAAAACACGACTTCGAGTTTGACAGCATGTAAACAATACACAGCAATGAGAAAGTGTGCAAAATTTGGTTGATTTTTACCCAATGGTAAAAAAGTTATGCCCTGTTGAATGTGTCGCAATAATTTCGTGTTCGCCCTTTATTCCCAATATGTCGTGTTAGGAGCCATGTTGCTCACGTTTTTGTTGTTTTAACAGATAGTATTTATGATTTTTAGTCAATTCAATGAATATCCAATCCAAAAAATATTCTATAACAGAAAATGGACAAATTGTGTTTCAGTTTTCCACGATTATTATCTCTTACTTTTTCGAATACAAAGCACCCAAAAACGTTTGTTACTTTGTGAAAAGAATAGACGAAGTAAGTAAACAATATTTAAACAAGATTAATATTGTTCATTGTAGTCTTGCCTTCTATATTTTGTAAGTAGATAATAAATGACTGGGAATCATTAAAGAATATTTGCACACTGAACATTTTTAAGTTTTTGGTCTGACATAACGGGTCATAATCGGTCTGTACGTGAGAAAATATGAGACACCATTTTATGCTGAAACGTCTCAGGATCCAATAATATTCGTTACAACCCAAGTAATAATTTTAGTTTTATTCCAGCCCTATGGCCCTCTTTCCGGCTTTGTTGATAAAACAACATTCAAAACTGTTTAGCCTCTGCACTTCTTTAAAGACGAAATTTGTACAAACTGAAAAGTTGTTGTAAAAACAAGTTTTTAGAATCTTCAAAAGAGTTTGAAAATGTTCGAGTGCAAGATGTGATAACCACTTGAGAACCTTAACAAAACCTATTGGCTGTCATGAAAACCAGCATACGGCCAAATGGACACAGCTGTTGAATATCACTGTGATATCGTTGTTGTTTTTTGATGTTCTGATCTGTACGATTCTCTGCTCTTCTGATTCTTTTAGCATAAAATAAAATCTTAAAAATTGTTTTTGTTTTGCGGGAAATTTTGTTTGATTGAAAAATACCAAAAACAAATTGAGCTTTTATCAGCGTTCCATACTCCAAATAAATTGTGCATTCAATTTTATGGTAAATATTTTCATGATAAGAACTGAAAATAAAGGCACCTCGGAAATTCCCTGCCCTTCGGTTCAGAAAAGGGTTCTGCCGAGGGCGGGGGGGGGGGGGGGGTTTGGGTTTTAGGAGCCCGGCCACTAAAATTATTCCAACGAGCCAACCGTAATGCAGGTAACCCAACTAAACCTGAACCATTGTGAGGCCACCCAGCAACTGTTGTGCCAGATAGTTCGCGAGTCGGCATCGGATATGGCCATAATTTTCGACCCATACCGCATCCCAGCCGGCAACTGGGTTACGAACTGGTCCAATATGGCGGCATTATTGACGACGGGGAAATACTCGGTTCAGGAGGTTGTGTCTACCACAAACAACGGCTTCGCCGTTTCCAATATGGTCGATCGGATGACAACGGAGCTAACTGGCCTGAACCCGTTGGTAATAGCGGGGGTTTTCAACGTTACCAACCCCTGGAGGCCTTGGCTAGGTTCAACGTGGACGTAGCCAACGTGGGTGCCAAGAGTACCTATCATAAAAACGGAGCGGAATCGATCATCGATATTACATTCAGCAGTCGTGGGCTACTTAGCAATTTGAAGGGTGGATGAATGCTACACCCATAGCGACCACTTGGCGGTTCGATATTGCATCGTCCACAATACAAGGCAGCGTGCGGAAGGAGGAGCATCCACTCCATTGGCCCGCAGATAGAGGACGTCCTACTTTGATGTAGAGATTTTTTAAGAGGCGCTTGAGAGGGAACGAAATTTACGCGAAACACAGGAACCTTGCGGCGAACGACTCGTTATGACACTTACACGAGCGTGCGATGCGAACATGTCGAGGGAAGTCAAACCAAGGAATGGCAGATCGCCGGTGTATTGGTGGACAGAACCGATCGCTGACCTCGGAAGAACATGCCTCAACGCAAGACGGAGGGTGAGAGCGCGGTCAGATGGCGAGAGAATCGACCGTAGAGGGGTGTTAGTCGCCGCGAAGGCCACATTAAAGAGGGAGATAAAGGCCAGCAAGCGAGCCTGCTTCGAGGATTTGTGTCAGAAAACTAATAAAAATCCATGGGGTGACGCCTATCGGGTAGTAATGGCCAAAACCAGAGGATCAGCGGCTCCAACCGAGCGTTCACCAGAGCTGCTGCAGGTGATCGTTGGGGGACTCTTTCCGAACCTCGACCCAAGTCCACGGTGCAGTAGATTTGTCCCATGACCAGCGTAGCGACGGATGGGTGGACGGCTCAGTCGAACACCCGAGATCACGTGAGCATTGACAACGACACAACGGGGGCCGGTGACGAAGCGATGGTGACGAATTAGGAACTCATTGCGATAGCAAAGTCGCTAAAGGTGAACAAAGCACCGGAACCGGATGGTATTCTGAACATGGCCATCAAGGCGGTTATCTCGATCCCGAAATGTTCAGAGTAGTGATATAAAACTGTCTGGACGAGGGCGTCTTTCCGGACGCCTGGAAAATTCAGACCCTTGTGTTGCTACCAAGGACAGGGAAGCTACCCGGAGATCCATCGGCATATAGACCTATATGTCTGTTGGATACAGCGGGTAAGGTGCTCTGATAAAATACACGGGGGGTATAGGCGGTCTGTCTAATAACCAGTTTGGCTTCCGTAAAGGGAAGTCGACGGTGGATGCCATTCTGTCCGTCACCAAGACGGCTGAAGTGGCAATCCAGCGCAAGAGGCGAGGAGTACGATACTGTGCAGTGGTCACCCTTGACGTGAGAAATACGTTCAATAGCGCCAGTTGGGTGGCTATCGCCGACTCGCTCCAACGCCTTCAGGTTCCTGGTTACCTGTACAAGATTCTTGGAAGTTACTTCCAGAATCGCGTTCTGGTATACAACACAGACGCAGGTCAGAAACGTGTCCAGATCACCGCAGGCGTCCCACAAGGTTCGATCCTGGGTTCGGTGTTATGGAACACGATGTATGATGAGGTACTACGGTTTGAGTTCCCGAACGGGGTGAAGATAATCGGGTTCGTAAACGACATCACAATGGAGATATGTGGTGAATCCATTGAAAGGGTCGAGTTAACGGTCTCGCACTCCATTGGTATTGTTGAGAGATGGCTAAGCTCCAGGCAACTGGAGCTAACCCACCATAAGACTGAGGTCACGGTGGTAAATAATCGAAAATCGGAGCAACATGCGACGATCAGTGCAGGTAACTGCACAATAGAATCGAAGAGGTTCTTGAGGTATCTTGGGGTCATGATTGACAATAAGATGTCCTTTGTCAGTCTCGTCGATTACGCCTGTGAGAAAGCCTCTATGGCTATATCGGCATTCTCCCGCATGATGTCGAATAGCTCGGCGGTGCAAGGGAGTAAGCGTGAACTTCTGGCCAGTGTCACCCTGTCCATAATTAGGTACAACGGACCGGCATGGATCACCGCCATGAGTACCAAGAGCTACGTTGGTAAGCTAGAGAGTACGCACAGGCTTATGTGCCTAAGAGTGGTTAGTGCTTACCGAACGGTATCACGCGACGCGGTCTGCGTCCTAGCGGGGATGATGCCAATAGGCATTGTCATAAAAGAGGACGTAGAGTACTTCGAACAAGGTGGAACAAGAGGTATTTGGAAGATCACTTGAGCCTCATCCATGGTTGAGTGGCAAAGGGAATGGAACAACTCCTCCAAAGGTCGGTGGACCCATCGACTAATCCCAGAATTAACCGGGTGGGTTGGTAGGCGACACGGTGAAGTGAACTTCCACTTAACGCAGATATTGTCTGGCCACGGCTGTTTTAAACAATTTTTGCACAAATATGGACATGCACAGTCTTCCGCATGCAGCGAGTGCGCGGGAGTCGAGGAAACGACCAACGGCAGGTCGCATGGACAACCTAACTACAAAAGCCCTAAGTAGTTAGCCATAGTGTGTGCTCAATAGCCCCCTCCCCGCAGTAATACCAAAAGGTGGTCCCGGGGAGGGTTTAGAGCTTAAGGTACTGTTGGGTTTTTAGTGGGTCGTGGAGTAGGCAGTTGGGCGATAATAAAGAAGAAGATGAAGAAAAGTGAAAAAACATTCAAAACCGATGAAGCATTGAAGATAAACTGGGAGAAATTGTGTAAGTAAAATGGACAAAGCCTCGCCTAAGATCTCATGAGCAGTGTTAAGAGAAATGTACGAGCATTCAGCTTGGGGGAGGAAATTCAATAAATAAATTCTGCCAAAACATAGCTTACATATGTATATTTAATCCCTGGAAATTTGAGAAGTATCCGATTTAAAATGAATTTTTGGTGATCATTTTTGTGTGTCTCATTTTTTCAAGTCCAGTCTATGAGTTTTCTGGTCTATGAATTCGATTTTGCTACCGTTCATACAATTGCGCACTTTCTGACTGACCGTTCGTAAAACAACAGTAAAATAACAAGAATCGATCTGTTCTACACAGTAAAGTAGACAGCTGTAATAAGGTCTGTATCCGCAATAATCCGGACACCTCAACACATGAATTACACATAAATTTCGCATTATATTTCCGTCATAGTTGTTTATTTCAGATTCATGGGATGTGTTTTAACAATTCGTGAAGACAGAACATAGTTATTCGGTATTTGCATAAAACTTTCGAACTTTGCGCATAACTCCGTCCATTGGGGTTTGTTACAGACCCTTCAGAAATCGTAGAAGCCGTCTTTGTCCAAATTTGCTGGAAGTGTTTGATGTCTTTGATTCCTTGCTTCTTTCAGAAAGCTTCCGCCTCATCAGAGCCCAATATCTCTCGATTGGTCGTAGCACTAGGCAATTTGGCGGGTTTGAGGATTTTTGGTACAATGTTCACTTGATTTGCTTGGTACCAATCCATCCCAGTTTTAGCATAGTGGCATGATGCCAAATCAGGCCAGAACAAAGGTTTTTCATTGTGACTTTTGATGAAGGGTAGCAATCGCTTCTGCAGACACTTTTTCTGATCTCCTGGTTGATTGTGCCTGTAGTGACGAAAGATTTACAAGATATTTTTTGGGAAAATTCGATGCCTTCTTCGCTGTAGCATTTCTGGCCATAGCAGAAAAAAAAGCCAGCCCTGGAAGCTGCTTGAAAGTCTCCAGGATATAATTTTCATCGTCCATAACAACGCATGAAAACTTCGTCAAATATTCGCAGTACGAACGTCGAGCCCGTGATTTTGCTGCCAAGTTCTGTTTGTCGTTGCGATTTGGAATTGTTTTTACTTTATACGACTTAAGTCCCAAACTTTGTTTTGATTTTTGGCCAAAACCAGGTGACATCCCTATTTTACGAGCCACCGTTCGAATGGAGAGATTTGGGTTTTTCGTTAATATCCTTTTCACCTTTCGGTCCATGACAGGATCAGCGCGTCCAAGGTTTTTGTCACTTCTCGGTTTCCTCTCCACCGATGAACGTTCCGAAAATGATTTGAGCACATCGTGAACAGTGGATTTAGGCAAATCCAATGTTTTTGCAAGGTCCCGTATTGACAAGTCTGAATTTTCTGTACGCCCGTACAAAATTCACTCGCGCACTTGTTTTTCTTTCGTCGCCATCTTGAATACTAAACATGAAATGTAAACATCAATCATAGTCTTTTTCATCATTGACTCTCAGTTATCCCACAGTGAATTCCTACGTGCAATAAATACTTACAATGTAATGAAAAGTTACAATGATTTGAAGGTGTCCGGATTATTGTGGATACAGACCTTATTAGTGAAATTTTTGCAATCCATGCAATAATTCAAAATCTACACTGAAAGAGGAGTGTTCAAAAGGTGACACAAGTTGATTGACTAAATTTTTTTCCGTTAGTAATCAGTTTGTACCCAGTCATGATCAACTGTGTTGCTTGAGTTATTGGTGATAAGTGCAACTCTGCTAGCTGCAGCCTTAATGCCTGATATATGTACGTTTCCGCCGTTGTCACAAAGTTTCGTTTTTCATTATCGATGTCCTGCGTGAAGACAAAATATGGGACGAACTTTTTGAACATTGTAATCTATACGCTTTTATTGACACCTTACAACGCCGTACCCCTTAGCGAGTACTTAGGGCAACTTAAATTTAAGAGATATTTTATATTAACTTGAGCGAAATATCGTTGAACTGAGGAGTAATGTACCCTATTTGTAGATACTGTTTGCAGAATTTTAAGGAACGTTAAAATTGTTGCCATTGCTGTTTTAAGCAAAACATTCAGCATTCCATAATTGCAATTAGAAAAACCCGTGGTTGTTTCCTTGATAACCAGTCGAAGCCCAAATGCTAAAAGCTTGTTCTGCTGAACTTTGCCGACCTTACCCGATGATTTTTTTCGTTCTTGAAATTTGACATCGACCGACATATTAACTTCTTCATTCACGGAGTACATCATTATCACCACACAGTCAGCCAAAATATGCCGCTCATCGACACCTGACAAATGTACCACCAACGGCTAGGTCTGAGTAAGTCATTTATCTTGGCACTTTCAGCACCTCTTGTAGGAAAGTAAAGCCAACAATCAGCAAATGCCGCCCGAAAGCGAACACACCCGGGAATTCCATCCAGATCGTTTCGCAGGTCGACCTGGAGAAGCTAAAGGTCGTCGAGCATTTGCCCTGACTCAGAGCACGCACGCACATCGTTAGCTGGAGCCCATTAGCGAGCAACAAGCCGATCAGAACTTTGCATCTACACAATAACTATGTGTACATTTGTTAATTTTTGTTGCTGGAGGATATGTACCTTTTAGCCGACGCTTGGCTTGAGGAGGGCTCTGAAAATGTGTTTTCTGGAATGGATTCGTTGTCGGAACAAAGTGCTTCATTTTTCTTTAGCTAAACGTTTCTTTCCCTGGCGATGCGAGCTAAAGCGCAACATAAGAGGGATCATAATATTTCATCTTGGTTTTGTTCACAGTGAAGTAAAAAATACCATAATTGCGATAATTGATTGATTGATTTCTTAATGAGAATTTTAAGATCTTTATCTGCATATGCGAACGAGGAACGAGCCCGTGTTGTTCGGTTCGCCGGTTTGCTCCGGTGAGTGTGATGGAAGTGCATAAAGAAGATAGACAAATTGCTGATCTGATCGACCCAACCCATTTGGCGGAATAAGGCAGCAGCCATCCCGGGCGATAGCGCATCAAGCGGAGACGACTCACATTGAACTGATTGCACCCTTTTCCCTCCGGAGGATTAACCATCGAACCGTCGGGTATTTCTTCATCTTTATTAACTCTCCAACAAAGAAGAATAGCTCGGCTTTCAGTCCGCCGTGGATCGATAAGCCTCAGTCGCTAATTGGGTTCATTACATCGCACTTTAGTATCTTGCAGTAGCTCGGAGCTTTCAGAAAGTTATTGATCGTTTAACAGCTTTTCAACGTCTGCTTGTTTCGATGTGGGAATGGATGGAAGGATTCGACGTGCGATACGCCCCTCGTTGGTATTGATGGTTTTTTTTCTCTCTCTCTCTGGAATATATGTTTGGCAATGCGTTGCATCTCAAATGGTTACTTTAATTTAAATGTAATAAAATTTGTTTAAGTTATTTAGGCAGTATGGCTAGAAACAAATTTAGATGCTTTTAAATGCTGAAAATTATCGATAATATCAGCAAAAACGTAAACGATTATAGGGCTACTTTGTTGTTTTCGCGGATCTCATGGTTTCTATGGATCTGCCATGCACTTATTAAAACAATCTTTGACTAAGATGCGTTAAATAATTGACAAAAACATACAGCCATTCCGAGTGCATTTCGTTAATGTCTACACCCACTACTCTTGAAAACTAAAAAACCTTTCAAGCGAACTTCTTTTTCTACCATCACCGGTAGAACGAACGCAATAAAGGGCGAACACGAAATTATTTCGACACATTCAACAGGGCATAACTTGTTTACCATTGGGTAAAAATCAACCAAATTTTGCACACTTTCTCATTGACGTGTATTGTTTACATGCTGTCAAACTCGAAGTCGTGTTTTTCGATTCAACGAAAATGGAGGTGAACTAACGCGAGTCGAGAGAACAAATTCTTTCCAAACACCTGGAATTTCCTGACCTGTCGCACCGGCAGTTGGGAAAAATGTTGAACATTCACTATTCAACCGTCTCCAGAGTGTTGAAGCGGTTCCAGGAACGGTTTACGTTGGACCACGGCAAAAGGAGCTGGAAGAAAACCGGGACCGGAGAACAAAAGACGGAGGGAATGGTGAAGCGGATGATTAAAGCAAATCCCAACGTCTCAAGCCGTGATTTGGCTAAAAGATCGGCATGTCGCAGAACTACGTCCAGAATGCAAAGAAGAGAGCTGGACTACATACATACAAGGTACAGAACTTCCCAAACCGCGATGAGCGGCAACAATCGACGGCTAAAACTCGGGCACGGAAGCTCTACGAGAAGATGCTGACAAAATATGGCTGCTGTGTGATGAACGACGAAACGTATATAAATGCCGATTTTAAGCAAATTCCGGGGTTGGAGTTTTTCACCGGCAAGAGCAAGTTCTATGTGGACGACAAATTTAAGAAGAATAAAATGTCGAAGTTCGCCTCCAAATATCTCATTTGGCAGGCCATCTGCTCTTGCGGACTGAGGAGTGAGCCTTTCGTGACAAAGGGCACAGTAAATGGTTAGATCTACAAATCTGAGTGCCTCGAGGAGCGCCTTTTGCCGTTCTTGCAGCAGCACGACGAAGCTCCGCTATTTTGGCCAGATTTGGCATCATGCCACTATTCTAAAAGTGTCCTGGAGTGGTATGAGGCCAATTCTGTCCATTTTGTTCCAAAGGATATGAATCCGCCAAACTGTCCGGAGCTGCGCCCGGTGGAGCAGTACTGGGCAATGATGAAGCGGGAACTTCGGAAGAGCAAGAAGACAGTCAAAGACGAGAAGGACATGTTAAGAAAATGAAAAAAAAACTGAGAAACTGGTACCGGATGACACTGTAAAGACTTTGATGGAGGGCATCAAGCGAAAATGCGTTCAATTTTTCACTCAAGGCTCCATCAATTAACTTTTCTTTTGATTTTTGAAGTAAATATATGTATAAAACAACCCTAAAATTTTGGTTTGATTCTAAACATTATAAGAAAATTGGCATGACATTTTCGGTTTCGCAATAATTTCGTGTTCGCCCTTTAAAATGATGTAGTAATATTTTGCACGAAATGTTGAATAAAACATAGAAAGAAAATGTGGTTGATTTTCTGATAATTTCGGAATAATTTATTTCATGTTCTAAAATAAAATGGTACGCTGGGAATCGTGAATAAATTCAGAAGTCTTTTGTTATATTAAAGCCAGTCCACGTTAAATTTCGGACATCAAAATAATAAAAATAAAATCAATTGTTGGCTTCAAAAGAATAGACCTATATTTACATTAGAAACAGTTGGTTTCGATATCAATCCTTCTTTTTGTAAAATTCTCAAATTTTCTGTGATACATCCGCCATCAGGTTCCGGACGGTATCCTCGGATACGATCGCCGTGACGATTTTCCATCTTCTCTTGAAATATTCGGTACTCTCTGCTTTCTGCTTAATTTCGAAGAGTTTCCGCTCAACTAGAGCCCATTACTTCTCTATTGGGTGTAGCTCTGGACTGTTTGGTTGATTGGCTGTTTTTGGCACGTTTTTGACCCATTCCATTCCAGGACGGATTTCGTATAGTGACAAGAGGCCAAATCAGAGCTGGGGAGTCGTGTCTTGTGATAAACGGTAGCAACCGCTTTTGCAAACATTATTTCTCGTTCACATCTATATTGATAATGCCGGTAGAGACGAAACTTTTAGATCTTCGACCACAACTACATATAGCCTGCCAAATTAAATACTTCTTTGGGAATTTGGACACCTTTTTATCCGGAAATGCTCAGACCCGAAAGCTGTTTAAAGTGTTCGAGTACGTATGTTTCGTCGTCCATTATGATTCCAAAAAATGTTTGCAATACATTGGTATAATGCTCCTTAGCATGACTTTTTGTAGTGAAATTTTGTTTTTCATCAAGGTTGGGCACCTTTATGACTTTGTACACCTTCAGTTCTTGCCTCTGCTTCACTTTTTGTACGTATCATTTCGACTTCTCGACCTTGCGAGCCAGTTTTTTCACAGAAAGATTGGGATTTTTCGCAATAATAGCTACCACCTTCTTGTCCATTTCCAACCTTCCGATCCACAGTCAAGCGCTGGTCAAATGATTTGCAAAGACAAAACACGGTACTCTTCGGTAGATTTAGTTTCTTGGCAAGATCGCGTACTGCTAAATGCGGATTTTGCTATCGTTCGTATAAGATGCGTTGGCGCACTTCCACTTGATTTGACGCCATTTAACTGAATGTAACAAGAATGTAAATAAAGTGGAAAGTTTCAGCTGTCATATAAGCGATGCGTTGCAGCGATCCGTGAAATATTTCAAAACCCACACTGAAAGAAAATGGTCTGAAATTTAAAGTGGACGGGCAGTTCTTTCGAATTCCAAAATTTTAATAAGCCAACATCTTTGAGAAAAAAAAATCAATAAATTGTCCCAAAAGATGCAATCATAAGTAGTTATTTTGAATTTTAAAAGAATTCACTTACATGCCTCTTTTTTCATTTTTGATTTTTGAACAGCGCAATCAGCAAGCGATTCCAAGCAAACAGAAACAAATAAATGAAATACCAGTCAGCTTCGTGACCAATTCGGCTCATTGACGTATTTGGCGATATGTAATTTGGCATAATGGATTTCGACCAAATGGCGCTTGACCTAATGGCTTCGGACCAATATGTGTGTATCTGTGTGTCGGTGCACAATCCAACTCCAACTGTCCGGCAGGGCTTTTATCTTATGTCTGTCCGAACCTTATAGACTCCAAAACTACTGTACCGATCTGCGTGAAATTTTTCGAGGAGGAGTTTTGGGGCCGAGTTAGTTTCTTATGATAGTTAGAAACCCTTTGCTTCTCTGGACAAATGAAACACAAATTTCTGCATAACTCAAAAACTATTCAAGCAAATGGATCTTAATTCATCTAGGGGTTTTTGGAAACCGGATGTTTTTATGGTGGTTCGAATTGTATGAGAGCCCCTTTTACAGAGAGTGGAGGACTCTCTGTAAAAGGGGCTGTCATACAATTGAAACCCAAATTTCTGCATAACTTCAGAATTGATCAAGCAAATGGAAACACATTTTTGGCATTTCGGGGTTTTTAATGGCAGAATTTTTTTCTCTCCTGGTTACAAATTCGACAAAAATCTCAACCATAAGAATTATCCAACTAAAACACAAAGTGTGTATATGTGTATTAGGAATCGGGGAGGCTTGAGTTACTGTCTGTGCAACATTATGCTTCTTCTTCTTCTTCTTTTTATTTAGCATTTCATGGTTATTGCTTTCACAATTTGCTCATTGCTTGTTCGCAACTCGGTGTTCTAAATGCACTTCCACAGTTATTAATTGACAACATCCGACGTCAGGTACCATTTTAACATTAGTATGATTATGTGGCAAGTACAATCATACCCTATGCTCAAGAAGTCGAGAAATTTTCCTCTATGAAAAATTCCTAGACCAGACCGGGAATCGAACCCAGCCCCCTCCAGCATGAAGGGAGGGAGGCCTCATTATGCAATAGACGTTAATCTGACGATATGCAAGTAAAACTTATATTAAAACTGAAAGGATACGGCGTAATTTTTAGATAAATGTTTTGTCTATGAAATCCTTCTACACAGAAAGAAAAACCATGGTAGAAACAAACGATTAGAGGGTTAAATTAAAAACAACCAACGTTTCGAGGCTTTTAAGGTTTGTTCGCGACAAAATCTGGACAGAATAAATTTGAAATAAAACAAATTTGCTGTTATTTCAATCCAAGATGCATTTTTTTTATTTAACTGTGCATTATACGTCATCCCTAAACTAATAACAGTAACTTAACTAGGCTGCATGAAGAAACTACGAACTTTTGAGTTTACTCTACCCATTAGGGTCTGCGCAGACTTCTCTGCAACCGATTTAGCTACTTTAGAAATTTTTCTGTAGTTGTAGCTTGGTGCATATATTGAGAGAGGTCGCAATTCCGGGCACTTATGTGGAATGGCCTCTTTCAGTACAACAAGGGCTCCACTCTCTTTATACCATTCCAAAACATCTTTGGCGTAGTGACAAGATGCCAAATCAGGATCATGTGGCGAGGGAGGGCATGACTGCGTAGGAACGGTAACAACCGTTCCTTAAAGCATTTTTCACGGTATATTTCCTTGTTTAACGTTCCGGTAGTGATGAAGCTTTGACTTGCCTGCCAAACCAAATATTTTTTGGGACACTTGGCCTTTTTCTTCATCCTGAAATACTCTTCTACGCCGTTCCATCGCATGGCAGTATAAAAAGACATTTCGGGAAGCTGTTTAAAGTCTTCCAGCACATAAATTTCATCGTCCATTATCACGCAGAGAGTCCAGGCCGTCACATTTTGTTTATCATAACGGTTCAGTACAGTTTTCACCTGGAACGACTTCCTACTTTGCCGGTTCTTGGAAGTACCGAAAGTTAGTGACATGTTTCTTTTTCTCACCACAGTACGAACCGAAAGATCTCTTCTGCAATTTTTACTTCACCTTCGTGTCTTTCTGGTGGTTTCTAAAATCCGATTTTGTTCCGCTCTCAGCCTTCCAGGCTGTTGTCAAATGTGTATCAAAATATTTTAGAACGTTATGGACAGTGCTTGCAGGAAAACCAAGCTTTTTCGCAAGTTTTCTTACTGAGAGATCCGGATTCTCATTGCGATCACACACAATTGCTTTTCGCACTTGCTCTTCTTTCGACGCCATCTTCGATCTTAAAGCTTGTAGTATCACCAAAATATGATTTTACACAATAAACAGACCTACGTATTACCTTTAATGAACAGTCATACGTATTTGGGGGTGTCCAAATTTTATCGAGAACAAGCCTTATTTTGCAATAATTACACTCACTAGCAATCAAAAATATTTTAACAAAACTCATTCCTTAAAAAACACATGAAAACAGCAGTGTTAGAAAAAAATTCATATAACTTAAGTTGCAAGCGTAGCTGCGCCCGGACTGGGTTCAGCTAGTGGAAGCAAAATGTCTGGAGCTACAGTTAATGTTGTTTGTGTTCTAATAATAGACTGTAGACACTTAAGTCCAGGAGTGTCTTATTTCAGAATGCTTGGTCAATCATGACTATTTCAAGGTCACTTTCACGTACAACAAGCCTTGCATAAAAACAGTAGTAATGTCAATTGGGTATTTGTATTATGTTGACACTTCCAATATCGCAACATGTTCTGTTGTGAAAATGGCACGGATTCAGTTGTATGAATAATTATTTATAGTTGCTTAGATCTCACCACTAATGCATTATGTTTCCTGGTTGATCAAACTCCGCTTGTTCAATTTTTTTTTGTATTTTTCCGTAGCTCCTCTTGATTGTGCAGATATCCAGCAGTTATCTCTCCTTGATGAGTGCATCCAGTTGACAGGCGGTAAATCCGCATCCTTCAGCTTTCTTTCTTAGGCAGTTTACAGATGACATTAACATTTTACATTTTACAGATACAGTACTCACTGGCACAAAGTATTGATTTCCGTACTCTTTACTCTATTATCACGCACTGGCATTCGGTTCATTGACCCATTATTCAAAATACGTTGTTTTAAAATATGATAGAAAACTATTCTGAAAGATAAGTTGTTCCAGAAAATTCAAGCACGATTTTGATGCGCCACTTTGCGCAGTGGGAAAAAAGTGCCCGAAACGCGAAAGAATTCTATATTGCAGGTCGGAGTGGAACGATTTTTGTAAATGTTACCTCAACTTAAAGGAAATTTTCAAAGAAATCAAATGGATGTAGTCTCATTGGCCGCACGGAACTGCGGTATCAAATGAGCTCATTTTACTCTGGTTCTCCTAATATTTCTTAGTTGTTCAGAAATTTCTTGGTGTGACTTATGATGAACAAAATGACGCTAATCCTATGTAAAATTTCCAAAAAAATCGATTGAGGTAGGTTTCGTTTACCGCACGGCTCTGTGAAAGAAGATATGGAGGATTATACCCTGATTCCCCTAATATTTTCATGTTTTTCACAATTTACTTCGCTCGGTGTGACTCAGGATCAATAAAATAATGCTATTTCTTGTAAAATTTTCTGGAAAATCGATCGAAATTGATTCCATTAACCACACGGCTCTGTGAACGTAGATATGGCTGATTTTACCCTGATTCCCCTAATAGTTTTGTGTTAATCATAACCTTTTTGGTCGGAGTTGCTCAAGATCAACAAATGAAGACTAATCCTTTGTAAAATTGGCTGAGAAATCGATTGAAGTTGATTTCATTAACCGCATGGCCCTGTGAATAAAGATATGGCTGGTTTTACCCTCATTTCCGTAATATATTTGTGTGATTCAGAATTTTATTTGTTCGGTGTGTTTCTACAGCAACAAAATCAGGCTGATCCTATGTAAAATATTTTCCAGAGTCGAATGAAGTCTGTTTCATTCACCGTGGCGATGTTCGAGTGGTGCCCTGTTTGCTTATAATGATTTTTTTCTTTATGTCGAAAATATACACTGATAGGCAAAATAAAGTGCCCACCACTTCGTTTTTTCAATTTCTCTCATTTACTTGGTTCAAATTAAAGTGTACACAGTGTAGTTTTTTTTTCTTATTTTATTTTTTATATTCTTTTTAAGTTTCACTTATGGAATACTGAAAAAAAGGAGTTTTACTTAAAGAAAAAAAAAATCAATTTGTGTTGAAAAAAACAGTGACAAAATAAAGTGCCCACTTCGAAAATCGATATGTTTTTGATAAGTTTCCATTGGAAGACCCCTCGATTGTTTATGTTTTGATATTTTGACATGTTTTGAAGCAAACGGCTCAACCTGGTGCATTTGTATACGTGATCGCATTTGATTCAATTGAAAAAAATGGAGAACGCAGTGCTTTCGAAAGCAATTCCCTTGTGTATCCGAAAATTGGTCGTTCGTGATGTGCAAAACGGTGAATCGCACCGGGCTGTCGCTAAGAAGTACAGTATCAGTAAGGCAGCGGTTGGCAAAATTCTTCTGAAGCTTAAAACGTTTGGATCAGTGGTGGATCGCCCTGGCAGAGGCAGGAAGCGGAAAACGGATGCGAGAACGGACACCAAGATCATGCGCGAAGTCAAGAAGAACCCGAAGGTAACTGTCCGCGAGATCCAGGAAATCCTTCAGTTATCAGTTTCCGGTCGAACTGTTCGTCGCCGTCTCGTAGCACAGGGGTTGAATAGCAAACTTGCCCGGAAGCACCCATTTATCAGCAAGGCAAACAAAGCCAAACGGCTTAAGTTTGCTAAGGAGCATGCTGATAAG
>JASCZW010006423.1:0-96479 GCA_034211315.2 Aedes japonicus | reverse complement strand
TTACACTGTTATCTGTAGATCGAACATAGCAACAAGCCCCATATGCTGTTTGAGAACCATTCGAAAAATAGTGATATTTATTGATGTTTTATTGACGATTAAATTTGTGAAAAGTTATTTCGGTTGATCGACGCATCTCTAAATTACGGATCATGGAACTTGAGAATAGAAAATTAATTGTGCACAAACACCTAAAGAATTCTTTGTGGTCGGCTTCAAAAATACCAGAAGCGTTAAAATTCCCAAAGTCAACGGTGTGTCTTGTAATCAAACGTTTCAAGGATACTCTGAGTATGGAAAGAGCACAGCGCATCTATCATAGAAGTGGCACTAGAGACAAAGAGCTGAGGAGAAAGTCGTTGAGGGTACATGAAAGGCAATCCAGGTGTCTCGAAACGTGATTTTACAAAGGAATATCTACCGTGCGTAACATCCATTCAAGAAAAGGAGATAAGTCTTTTTGTGTCAGTAAATATCCGTATCACTCCCTGAAACAAAATTTAGTGGCCAAAAAGCGAGCACGATTGCTATACGAACGAGTTTTGACGAAATTTGATGGCTGTATTTTAATGGATGACGAACCATATGTCAAAATGGATTATAAACAAATCCCCGAACGAAAATTTAACCTGGCAACTATTCGTGGGGATGTCCCTTCCAGGTATAAATTTGTTTTTGCTGTTAAGTTTGCACGAAAAATAATAAATTGGCAAGGAATCTCCGGTTGTGGCCATAAAACCAATGTTTCCATCACATCTCAAACAATGACGTCGAAGGTTTACATTAAGGAGTGTCTGAAAAGCGGATTTTACCCTTCATTTGGCAACACAAGGCCAACGTTATGTTTTGGCCGGATCCAACCAGCTGTCACTACTCCAAGGAGGTACTAGAATGGTATGCTGCAAATAATGTTAATTTCGTCGCCAAAGAGATTAATCCCCCGAATCGCCCTGAATTCACGCCGATCGAAAAATGTTGGGCAATTGTCAAGCGAAAACTTCGAGGATGCGGTAAAGTGACAAATGCACAACAAATGCGTTGAAAGTCACCAGCGACTGTGCAGATCATGATGGCATCGATCACTACTAAAGTGCGACAGTTCGTTCGAGACGGTAAAATGTAATAACTTGTTACCCTTTGTTTGAAAGGTGAATAAATTCCCTTTTGTTTGACGTTTGTATCGTTTGCATTAGATAGCAGGGTTGGCCGATAGAATGTAGCGGTCGATTCGTAGGTTGCTAAGCAACGTTAGTTCTGACATGTAGATTTGTCAGCGTTCTTTCATTTGCGATGGTAGGTCCTCATCCAGCCCCAGGCTTTACCATGGATGGTTTTTAGAGTCCAAAGGCGCTTGCATAAATAACTTGGCGACAATGACGACCGGACCTAACAAACCGAAAGAATCGAAGAGACGTGCAATCTGTGTGATTTTGTATTTCAGTTGGTCTGACGCAGATTCCCAGTGAAGACCAAGCGATTTGATTGTTTGTTTGCGGTCAAGATATATGGACAATTCAGCTGGTAAGTTTTCCAAGACAGTTTCTTCGTTAGATGCCCACTTGCGAAGCTGAAAGCCACCCTTGATGAGAAGTGCTTCACGTTGTTGGCGTAGGTCAATGGCTTCTTCAATTGTACTTGTTCCCGAGAATAGATCATCTACGTAAAAGCCTTTACGAAGGACATGCCGCCGCCGGGAAATGCTCTTGTTCGACATCTGATAACTGTAGGAGAACTCTGGTGACGAGAAAAGGAGCACTAGCTGTACCGTAAGTTACTGTCAGCAGTTCGTGCATGTCGAGAAGATAGTCTAGTATTTGTCTCCAGGCGATTCATTGAAGCGGGTTGTCCCGCTCGTCAACGAGAACTTGCCGATACATCTGTTTGGCGTCGGAAATTATCATGACGGCGGATCCGCGAGCGCATAATGATGGATCGGATGTCTTGCTGCATGAGTGCTTCATTGAGCAATGGTCCATCTAATACGACTTGCAGTTTTTGTGGTAGTGCTATCTTCTCGGATGATAGCATGATGAGGCAAATGGGAACAGGGCGACGGTGGAGATAGGTAATCGTATACTTGCTTCATGTGACCCAAGGTAAGGTACTCATCGATGAATGCCGAATATTCGAAAGACAGTGGTGTGACGGTTGTCGCCAAGTTGGTTATTGACGTCAGCTTTTATAGGTAAGCGAACAATTTATCGTCCTTCGGAGTTGCGCTTTCCGCTGCGGCAAAAGTGATCTTCTGCGGCTGCTTCTTCGACGGAATAGTTTTGAGCATTTTCGTCTTTTTCAATTTTCTAGAATCGTTTGATGAAGTGGTGATTATCGGTGATCGTTGCGACATTTGCGATAATTGGAGGCTTCGGAGTGCCATGCGATGCTTTTCCAGAGACTACCCAACCGAGGACCGAATTGACCAAAGTGGGAAGAGATTCGCCAAGGTGGATGCGAGCAGGCACCTTAAAAAGATCAAGAAGATATCTGCACCGATGATCATGTCGATTGGTTTCGCTTCGTGGAATGATGGGTCAGCGAGTTGTACTTCATGAGGAATATGCCAAATGGAGACATCGAATGAAGCAGATGGAAGTTGGTGATCTTAGGCTGAACTAAACAGTCGGCAATGGTAGAAAAGTTTCCGATGCTTAATAGGATTGAAACGACAACCTTGTACCTTGCACACGTTGACGAAATTGGAATGGAGATCTTCTTGTGCTGTGCCCTGACAAGTTGTGAGTGGGTTTCAGTGATGAAGTAGCATTCACTACCAGAATCAAAGCGTTCTTACAGCGGTAGCTAGATAAACTCAGAGTGCGTGCTTGTCCTGCGGTTGAAGAAAAAGATGCTTTTGTCCCTTCGCGAGATGCACTGGGTCGAGAAGTGGTAGGTTCAATGGTTCTGGAGTTCACAGTAGTAGAGTAGTCTTCAGTGCAGAGCTGTGTATGGTGAAAGCCGCGGCATTTCCGACAGGTGCTTGATGCCAACATTCTTGAACTGGGTGTCTCTTCCGAAGGCAATGGTGGCACAGCTGATGCCGACGTAACTCCCTTTCTTTCCCTTCTACGCTGAGTTTTGAAAACTTTTGACAAAGGTATAATGGGTGATGCTCTGAGCACACGACGCATTACCGACGAGAAGGAACTTGGTTGGCGCCATGACAGGCTACTGATCGTAAGGAAGGTCGACAAAGAGAGTCTCTTAATGTTACTTAGGACCTAATGCATTGTTTTGCTTGAAATGACGCCAAGTGGTTGAACGAAACTTCTGCTTTGGAAGACAAAAACTCCTCTTAATCTTTCCGAGTCGTGAGATCTGAGCAAGCGGATGAGAATAATATCCCAGAAATCAGTGCACTCACCGAGTTGTTTGAGAACTTCAACGTTGGCTTCAAATTTCTCGATTAGACAGGAAAAATCGGCTACAGATTCATGTTGAGTGTGTCCAATTCAAATAGAGCGTCGAACTACGTTTTCTTCAGTCAAATGGTGTTCTTGTAATGATCGATGAGTAGATTCCAAGCAATCAGATAATTGTTTGCACTGAGTTCGATGGCTTGGATGGATCAATTTTAAAGCTTCACTAGACATCGATGATCGGAGATAATAGGACACCTACAGGTGGACGGAACGCGGGAGCACCTCTGACCAACGTGTCCTTACACGATTGAAAATCGGCCGAACGCGGCAAACACAAATGTTCCTTTTGAAAAGATCCGCCGCTGTAGCCAGACGTTTGCGGTACTGAGATGGATGTCTGCTATTTTTTACTTAAATGCCAGAAATTTCTAAAGATAGGAAGAAAAATCACATTAAGACTAACCTCGTAGTGCCTAGCAAATACAGAGGAACAAACATCACGAGTGCTCAATTTTTCTGACGAAAAAAAAAACTGTTTAGACAAGTGTAGCAAAATCAGGAAATAGAAGTAGCTGATGAACAAAACGAGGAAATGATTATGTTGTTTTGAGAAGGAAATAATTTCTCATCACCATGAGGCTCTAGGAGTGGACAGGAACTATTTTTGCTAGTTCAAAGTTGTGAAGTGAAAGTATTGATAGTTCCGTTAGCGTACGGCAGGCTGTGAAAATTGAATAGAAATTGTTTTTTTGAAATTGAGCGGAGGGCATTGCGCGATATTATTTCGAAACAAGCACACAATCCTTTGCCAAGCATCCCAATGCGGTGTAGGTCGAGGCAGGAACGAAACCACCACCTTGACTGGCAAAAGAATGTGCGCTTGATCGTGCTCATATAGGGTAGGGAACGGCTACAGCACCCCGGGACCCTATTCCAAGCACGGGGTAAATGTTAACCTACAACGTTCATTTATTGTAGTATGGTGATTCAGTAGATGGAGCACCATACTGCAAAAAATGAGCGTTGTAGGTGAACGTTTATCCCGAGCTTGCAATAAGGTCCCGGGGAGCTGAAGCCGTATCCTACCCTACTACGGGTAGAGTGTTGTGTTTTTTTGAAAATGATTCTAACAAACTGTCTGTTCTCACTCCCAAATCCTCTACATGCGAGAGAAACTATCACCCGCTCATTGGGTTTATTTGTGGCATACGTTAGGTAAAGCAGAAGTCGTATGCCAAACATAAACCCAATGAGCGGAAGATAGTCACTCACATGTAGGGGAAGAAATTGAAGAAGGCACAATGGAAGATTATCCGCAAGGAAACTAGTACAAAATGTGTCGTAGAAAAAGACGAAGGAGAGCAATGTACAAGAAGTTGAAGAAGAAGAGAAGTGATGCAAATGAAGTGGAAGAATAGAAGTTGAAGAAGAAAAATCGAAAAATATGAGTGCAAGAATTAAAAGCAATAGTGGAGGACATAAAAGGAATAATAAGGAAAAATACAATTGGAAGAAGAAAAATAGTAGAGAAAAAACTGAAAAGAAAAGAGAAAAAAAAGTAGGAAAGTAGAAGAATATGCAGAAGCATAAAAATTGAAACGAACGAACGGTGGAATAAAAAAGGAATTAGAGAAGCCAAAGGAGAGAAGCGGAAGAAGACAAGCGGAAAAATAGAAGTCGAAGAAAAGAAGTTGAAGAATAAGTGTAGTGTAGTAGTAGTAGTAGTAGTAGTAGTAGTAGTAGTAGTAGTAGTAGTAGTAGTAGTAGTAGTAGTAGTAGTAGTAGTAGTAGTAGTAGTAGTAGTAGTAGTAGTAGTAGTAGTAGTAGTAGTAGTAGTAGTAGTAGTAGTAGTAGTAGTAGTAGTAGAGTAGTAGTAGTAGTAGTAGCGACCCGGTGGTTGAAATCCCACGGGGTCAAGCGGAGATTCATCTATACCACCATGCAACGGTGCTGGAAGACGGGCTTACCCAAGGACCGTGAGAGATCCGGGCAGCCGTGTTCGGCGAGGTCACCAGCGACCATCTAGATGGTGAGGGAGTGCTTGCATTAAAAATGAACCGCTTGATTCAGAAGACCCCTGCTGACTTAGATGTGTCGATCGAGACTACCCACACCATCATGACGGAGGACATGGGATACAAGCTGTACAAAAAAACGCAAAATTGACGGGGTATATGAGGCCACAACGAAGAAAAGGCCCGACTGATACTTTCGCGGCACGCAGGTCAGGAGTTGGTGTTTTCTGATGAGAAACTCTTTGTCTTGCAACAGCCGCACAATGTCCAAAATGAATTAAATTAATCGCGAATCTCATCCAAGCGTTATGTCGAGAAAACTTGACTGATTTTCTCGATAAGATTGTATGGCCTCCCAGCTCTCTGGACCTTAATCCCATGGACTCTTATCTATAGTACTTGGAGAGAAATGAATCCAGGTTACATTATTAGGACCTGCCGTGCATACCGGAAGCATGTGAAGGCCGTAGCTCCAGCAAATGGAAATTCCATAGATGATTAACATAGTTTAAGGCTCTCAGAAATATCCGTCTGTTGAAAAAATACAATATATCGTAAATGAAATTATTGACATTAATTTTGAATTTTGATATGGTACAAACATTATCACAAACACGATAGTACTATGCTCTACATTGCGAAAAGCTTATCATTTAAAATTTAAAGCACTGAACCATGTGAGATGCCTTGTAAGATATCGATAAAAGAAACTGTACAAGAGATACACTGAGACAAAAAACAGTGGCAGGCAACCTTTGCCACCCTGTACATTAGGCCATCCCTTATTTTGAAAAACATGGCCAAGTCAAGAATTCCACCTCTTGAAATGTTCGTCTTGACTAGAAAACAAACATACTTAAATTTGAAGACCGTACGTTGACGTTAAGTGCTCCCCCAACGGACCTGAAGAAATGGTAGTACGGGTGACTACCCACGCGGTGGCAAGCACGCTACTGTAGTGTATGGTCTTGCAGGTCGACCAAGATCAGTGTCGTCAGGTTGATAACATTTTATGTTCGTTTTTTTTATTATCAATGTTGTTTGGGACACTTTATCATCAGTACACCAGTTTTTAGGTACAACACAATAAGGTCATCATATGTACGACGTGACTCAATAGCTCAGTGGTTAACTCAGTTCTGCTTATCTGAGCAGCATGGTCAGGAGTTCAATCTTCAGGCCCGTCCATTTCCTTGCTACCACTTAACGTCAACGTACGGTCTTCAAATTTAAGTATGTTTGTTTTCTAGTCAAGACGAACATTTCAAGAGGTGGAATTCTTGACTTTGCCATGTTTTTTAAAATAAGGGATGGCCTACTGTACATGAGAACCACAAGCGCACTGAAAATTAATTTTAGTTAATACTACGAAATCGAAGGTAGCACGAATCTATTGGTAGTTTTCTGCAACGAAACTTTTTTGGTGTTTCTATGAAGAAAGGGTAAGGGGATGTAATGTTAGCCTAGCTCCTTCATTCGGCCTACGTACTAAATGTGTCATTAATTTAGCGATGATCAACAAAATCATGTTGCTATTAGGATGGCCGACGTAATCCGAAGCGATAGAGACAATATTAATCAACCTATAATTGTTCACTTGCGCGAAATTTTCGATTTCTTGAACTTTTGGGGCATCATGATTTCACTGGTTAAGCTGAACAGATGATCTTCACGATCTTCAAGTAATCTTAATTTGGCTTAATTGTATCGATAACGCATGTAATGTAGTCTGGATGTGCAGAAAATAGTTACACGTTACAAACTAACTGTTCACATAGCTAAGATAACAATGATTTTACAAGAAAATCGTAGACCCAATGTTGGGGACATATTATTTTCTTTGTATCCAATTATGGCCTGTTGTATCAAGAACGTAGAAAAAACGTTGTTATTGGTTAAATTTCAAGTGGAAATGCACGAATTTGCGGTTGTTTATATTCAAGTGGCTCATCTGAATACAAACCGAATGAACAAAATCATTGTATAGTGAATTATGATGTTTTGATTATTGTATGGCTGATGAATCATATATGAACATTATCTAAGTGTTTCGAGGTAGTTTTACTCTAGTTTGGTTTGTGAAATGTTGAATTAAGTAAATCGAATACAGCTATCAATGCCTTAATTCATAAAATCAGAAAAAAACGAACAAAGACTGCATTTTGTCATGAATCCATCGAATGAGGCGAAGTTGCATCCATGAATTTGGTGCCTATACACCGACATTATATCCATATTTCTCGAATGTTTTTGACTTTATAAAAAGAGTTGTGTAACTTTTTGTGATGCATACTACCAAATGTTTTATCAAGCTTATCTTAGCAAGTGTCTAACTAGTTGAATCTCGCTTGCAGCTTAAAAACTTTATGAATTATAATAAAAAATGTAATCGATTGTTGCATAATAGGCTGAGTTAAGGGACACATACCCTACCTTCGTAATTAATGATACACGCGCAACTATCTAAAACACGAAGCATTTGTTCACTCAGAAAGAACATTTTTGCATTGGTACACACATTAAAAAAAGAAACATCTCTCTGATGGTTGCATGAATGACTGGCAGATCTTACTTTATCGACTAGAAATGTCATTGAAAACTGCGCAACCACGTGGAGTTGTCCAGCCTTTTTTTATTGTTTCTCACATAGGGATTCAATCCTATATTTTGGGGAGAGCTGTTGCTGAAATCGTGGTTGATCACACAAGGCCATAATGACTCGTTAGAGGATACTTGATTAATGAGTATGCAGTTATAATTCTCGACAATGCTTCTGTTTTTATGTTGGGATAAATGAATTATTCCCATGCCAGCAGCAACACCAACATTTAAAAATACGATTGACGAGCAGCAGCAATTGATTGGTCTACACGTAATTCATTTTGTACATTGTACAGACAAGCTGTAATGAAAGCGTTCTACCATGAAAAAGCGATATGAATGCTTCATACAACATACGAGACATTTGTTCTATGTACAAAATCCATGTTTACGAAACGAGTGAAAGATAATTTACGAAAATAAATTTTTAGTGCATGAAAGTTGCTTGCCGAATTATAACATGAGTTCAATAAGCGAGATTTGGAATGATTTTTCATACACTGCTTCGTACAACATCTTCACAGTCAACCTAATGAAATCAAGGGTTACGATGCAAAATCGCAGAGAGTTCAGGCTGGGCTCTCGAAACTCTCACTCACATGTTGAACATCAGTGAATACATTGATCGAAGCAACCCCAGTATGTATGAAACCCAGTATATGAAAATACAAATTTTCTACATTAAACTCGTTTTGTTTTGTTTCAGTAATGAGAAAATCACTTCTTGCAAAATTAAAACTTGATATTTCACTGGACTTATTTTACTCAGTGCCTGCTATGATAATTGGGTTATGATCAGTAATTCATTTCAAATCGTTGTAAATATCTACAATTTAAAATATTCCACTTTACATCAGTTGGTAACAAACTCCGAAAAAAAGGCCCATCTCTTACCAACACGGCCCATATGCGCATAAATTCTCCATACATTAAGCCGGATCGTGAGTTGATTTGATGGATTCCCATCTCCAACGGATCGTTCTCTCCTACCGAATTACTTGCACCATTCTTCGGCGGCTTATCGAGCTGGCAATCACGTAACATACATATTCTCGAGATCAGCCCTGGCGACGCGACGCCGGTAGCCATGGGCTGACGATGACGATGATAGATATTTCGGTTTCTCCCTTGAGGGGATAGAATAAAAAAAAACCCCTCTCTACATGGCGTCGCGAGAGGCTGCTCATATAGATGGCACACATAAACCCATTACCATATACACATCGGCGCGTTAGAACGCCCCCCATTCTCGAAACCTAGCCCCCACCCCGCGCGATGGCCATTAGAGCGAAAAAAGAGAGTGGCAATCCCCATATGCCATGCCTCCCGCGTGCTGCCTGTCTTCCGCATCCCAAAAGTGCCTGGCAGTGGTGGTCGAGTTCCCATCGACCGATAGGCGCTAGGCTAAACTATAACATTAATTTTAAATAGATTGAAAAAGATTTATGTCTACTGGAGATTGTTATCTAAACATAACAACAAAAAGGTACATTGTCTCTAATGATGCCTCGGCTCGTTGTGGTGCCTCGAGCGCGCGCTTCTCTTTTAACTATGGCTCACTTTTTTTTGTTTTGTTCAGAGGACCCGTCCCGACCCGACCGTCGCGGCTTAGGCCATCTAGTGGCAGTGGGAGAGGAAGGGATGTTCTTTTTTAATCGCAGCACGTCCATCTCTAATATCTCATGCCAGAAAACAGCGCGGCAGCCACCGACTGCTGACTTCGCTGGCATATTGGGCTGCTACTGCGGCGCGCGATCTTGGCGGTCCGCCGAATATCAAATCGGGAATCAAATCATTTATGCCGTGCCCCTGCCCCCCTCCTCCTCTGCATACTTCCACGTGTGAGTTTATGTTTTCGGAAAAGTTGTTTATCATCGCGGATTATGGAATTAATTTCTTGAAAATGAAAAAAAGCTGGCCACCGGTTATAAATGATCCTGCGCTTCTGGTGGTCATTCGTTGGCGCCCCTGTTTTCGGAAATACCTTCACTCACTGCCAGCGATGGTTTATTGAAATGTTAAAATGTGGTAGCACAAGTCGGGCAGAATGGAAATCGGTTTGGTTTCGGGACTTGAAGTCAATCAATTGCAGGAAGGATCGATCCGGAGCAATCCATCTAAGGCGTCTAAGGAAGACCAAGACAGCAATCACAAGATTGAATCCGTCACACGATGGCAAGATTTACAGCCTCCCCTGTCCATCAACAGAGAAAGGTAGCAATCCACTGTGACATTAGAGCACGATCAGGGGGAAAAAGAACCATCCTTGTATGTTGATCCACGATCGAATTGAATGAATTTTGAATAAATAATAAACATCCGGTGCCCTCTGGCTGGGGCTTTCGGGGACGAAGGAGATCAGGAGGAACCTCCGTGGCTGAACAGTGGATACCGTGACGGGGCACATGATCATGAATGAGATTCGTGTTTGCGTGAGGGACAAGAATGTCCAAGTCCACGCGAGGCATACGGCAACTTGAAACTGGATGCGACGACGACGACGACGAGGATTGAGGATCACTCGATCGATGGCACGACATGCGGGGCAGCTTTGAAGCGAGAGGTGTACCGATGTATGCCTTCTCGACGGCGTGGCGGCTCCAGAGCAGCTCAAGCATGACATATGCAATTGACAACCTTTTAATATTTTCAAATGTATTTTATTGGCTTTAATTTCTTCATATTCCTCTTTGGGTTATTACCATGGTTGTAATGAGGTTGATAGAAGGGATACTCTGATTGAAAGTCTCTAGTTGATTCACAGCAGAAATTATTTCATTGGGCTATTGATGGTTTGGGCTATGTGACTGTTAGCCATTAGCTCGCTTGGGTCACTGAACATTTGATCAAAGCTTAAAACTGGCCTGCCTACCGGAGCATGTACGGAATGTACCCAATGTGTTCTTGGGCAATTGATATAACCACTACTGTGGGTATTACTTTTCAAATTTTCAAATGATTTAAGGAATTGAAAGGTCAAGGTCCAAATCCGAGACTGGCTAAAATCAAAAAGTTACGGACTCATTGATGCGCCCTCATATTGATTTTATAATTTTTTTTAATAAAAATACTGTTTTTTCAAAATAAAAAAAATGTAAAAATCATAATTTCTAAGCGTGTAGATAATGCGTTTTGGTTCTCGTCAGGTTTGATTTACTCACATAATATCAAAACAAGGCAGGTACATAAGATGTTTTAAAAATAAAGGTATGGCAATCTAATTGGCAACACTGCTATAATTTGTTGTTGTTGTTTATTGGTTTCGCCTAGAAATATTAATGCTGTCACCCACAATGACATCCTTAAATCATCATTCATCGCAAATCATACTTCGGAAACATCGAACTACCGCTCGCAACTGATACCAGCGTCTTACCTGGTCAAGTAGAATATTGATTTTCAAAGAAATCCTACCGGCTTGAGAGTGGATGTGTTTGCCGCCTCCGCTATTACCATCCCAGCAATTTTCCAACCTTGCCGCTCCAGAAGGAATTTCTTCATATAAGGAGGCGGTCAAAAATATATTCTGGATTATTCTGCATTATATGGCTTGGATTGTATTAGTCTGCATCTAAATTGATGATTAAGCGTTTAATTAGTTTTGAAATCATGATGTCTTCTAAGTTCTCCAAAATGCCGTGAAGTTAAGATCCTAATGGTCTCTTGACTGAATGTGGTTTGACACGCATGTTTTCGAAGTTTACAGTACATGCCCTAAATAGCTTTATAGGGAACGTCCATTAATTACGTCACGCAAAAAATGACTTTTTATAACACAAACCCCCCCCTCTGTTCACATTTTTTATGGACCTTCAAATTTTGTTGTGCGGATCGTCACGTTTTCCTAAACCCCCTCCCCCCTTACTGCGTGACATAATTAATGGACCTTCCCTAACATGTGCGTCTAATACTGGGAACGAAAAGATGTTCACTGCTCTCCCAGCAATCCAGGAGCTAAGATCTTGGACTTCTGAAGGTTCAATAAAGTTTCATCAATCTCCTGAGAAAAAGAAGAAGAAGTTTATGATAGGCTTTCGACAGCTACATATTATGAAATGATGTCGTAGGATATTTGTAGATCTCCAAAGTATTCTGGAGTTCCGATCTTGTCGATCTACAAGCTCAATGAAGTCATGCATAGTGTTCTGATAGTATTTATGAGAACATGAAGTTCCAGACAGCCTCTTAACAACATACCGATTGTAGACTCGTTTCAGTAAGATATTTTATTCTCTCCAAAGTATTCTGACTCTAAGATTAAAGATTTAAAAAGCATTTGATCTAATCTTTTCAATAATTCATTAAGTTACATTAAAGCCGGCGTTGGTGGTGTAGTGGTAAGCGCGACTGCTGCTTGGCACCTCAGTCTGGGTTCAATTCCAGTCGGGGTCGGTGATTTTTTCTGAGGTGAAAAAATCTGGTACCGTCTTCCTCCGGAAGGGAAGTAAAGCCGTTGGTCCCAGCTCATGTGTTGATGAAGACAATATGTAGGGTCTAGGTGGTGGAGTCGTTTCCCTGGCGTCGGTGGTTATCACCACGTTGTGAGAAAATAGACCGACGGAAAATAAACGAATGGAAAAAAAAATTACATTAAATTAATATTCCACCAATCCGAAAGCCATCATTCTTAAAGCAACGTGTAACACAATTAAACATCATCAATTTACCAACTGTTGTCTTCAATCGTCGTTCGCTAATTAGCTACTTTTCTCGACCCAGTTTTTTTGACTTCGAGCTACTCACTCGAAAAAATCATCACGTTGTTTCCACGTGAAACGCACGTAATTTTCGTCAACCAGTAATAAACACGTGGGATTCACGTAACAGCTACGTGATTCCCACGTAAATCCACATTCTACTTGAAAATCATATTATTGTTATGTGATTTTTCACGTACAGTTCATTGGCACGTAATGTTCACCTGATTTTACTGAAGGAGATTTGGATACTTTTTCCGGTGAAAGTAACGTGAAATTTAACGTGGAAATAACGTGACGATTCATTTGTGTGAGGGTTACTCGGATCCGCCATCTGTCATCGCCACTCACGCTCATTCGGATTTACCCAAAATTGAGTAACTTTTACCCATTTTCATAAAACACTCTGAAACGTCAAACCATGGGTAAAGCGTTTTATGAAACTGGGTAAAGCTCACTCTATTCCTCATAAATCTTTGCTGTTTGTACAATTAACACATATTTGTACTTTTGTTTCGATTTGTTATGGAAGCTTACCCAGAAGCTCAACTGGTTCGTGAGTACATCCATTATGTTGTCGTCGGTATGTGCCTGGATGAAAACTTTGACATGGTTAGGGTATTCGATCAGCAAAAGCTAACCAACCCCATCCAGCATAGCCTCTTCGAGCTTATCGGAATGATATCCTACGATTTCCCGGAATGCGTGAGCGATGCGCGCCAGCAACAGGTTTTGAACACCTTGATGAGTGTTGCCGAGGATCAACTGCCGAAGGAGAGCTACCCTTCGTTGATCTTGCTGGTGGGTGCCGTGCGGGGATGGAGCCCCTATCTGGCGAACTCCCGCGCTATATGTATATATGAATGTATGTATGTATGTGTGTATATATAAAGAATGTATAATTAAATGAGACGATGACCATTATGGATGTCCCTTTCTTTTAAAAGAATATAAAAGAAAACGCTTATCCATAGCAGCCAACGATTTTTTTTATATTTACCCAATTTTCATAAAAAAACATATTTTGTAATAATGAGTAAAACTAACCCAAAATCAAATAAATTGTAGGTTTATCCAAATTTGGGTTCTGACTCGGTTACCCAATTTTGAGTAGTTCCAATTTTTTTGTTTTTGGGTTAGCTTCACTCAATGTATTCGGGTAAATCCGAATGAGCGTGCTGCTATCAGTACTATTCCTGGCAGTCGTCTAATTATGCACAGAGCCATCTAGTTTTTGAGCATAGAACCTTTCCCCATAAGGTTGATTCAAATTTCTTCAAGATGCCGTCAGTCTGTAAGCAATGCGCAAACGAGATTACTGGCTCGCCGATAAATGCAGAGGTTACTGCTCTGACCACCTCTGCATGAAATATTCAAGAATGACGAGTTTGTTTGGCTAAGAAAAAATAGTCATCTTATTAGTATGGTCCACTTGTATTTTCCCTGTGTCTAACATAAATTTTCAGCTTTTACGCACTAAACTCAGCTAAACTTTTAGAGCCACGGATTGCCATATTTTAATTCAAAATAGCGTCAGATATCATTTTTTGGCATCTTTATATCTTCAATAACCCTATTTAAGAAGTGTACATGTTGTTGGAAATATAACATCTAACACCGATGAGGGCCATCTTTAGTTTCAAAATGATGTCAAACAGCCACATCATCCCTGTATTGAAAATTGCCATATTGTGTAATGCTTTTACCGAACTTTAAGAACCAAAACCCAAAATTTTAAATTCCAAAATTACGTAGAATTTCGATTATTTTCCATATATGAACTAAGACACTTAATTGGCCACCAATGAACTCTCTATTCAATTCTCATGGGATTGAGGGTGTCGTGTCAAAGCTTTCAGTAGCAATCTGAAATTGTCCACTTCCGCTGAGGTAACCCGGAATATGTCCAAACGTGTCCAATGGGTCCTGGACACTTGATATAACGACAATTGTACTTCATTTTGAATTCCCGTGTGATTTGTGGAGTAGCATAATATCAAATGACAAAAATGATCACCAAAAATTTATTTTCAGCCGGATATTTTGGAAAATTTAAGGGAATCATTCAACACATATAAGCAACGTTTATGCTGGTTTATTCAAACGTATCTCCTAGACTCCTGAACTTAACGCTACCGATCAAACCCTGTGCAACACTTGCGCCATCTCTCTTAAACACTTAAATCCACTCCTTCTTCAAATCCTTGTCGTTTCTGTAGACCTTCCCCGTTTTCCGAAGCTTGCCCTACAAAATCGCACAGAATTGTTTTACTAGGCGACTTTCTGGCGAATTTGACTGATTATCCTCCTTCGACACAAAAACAACATCGTTGGATTCGTACGTCACCGGTTTCGTGGGACCGGAAGAAGGGCCGCAGGCGCTTCTGGAGGCATTCTTCTTTATATATTTGAACCGTTGATGGTTCCGGTCGTTATGTTCGGCTAGCTGAATTTTCGGCATCCACAGATCGCCTTCTTCTTCTTCCGGAACTTCTCCGGAACATCCAGGCGGGACTTGCTGACGAAAAAACTCCAGGCCGGGGATCTGCTTGGCGTCCGCTTTATTATACGTCTCGTCGTCCATTACGAGGCATTTTGGTTGCACCAGCCACTCGCGGTAAAGCTTCCTGGCGCAGGATTTGGCCACCATATTCTGCTTAGCGGTTCGGTTAGGCGCATTCCTTACCTTAAAAACATGAAGTCCGGCTCGCCTCATTGTCTGCTGGACGAACAAGATGGAAGGCTTGACCTAATAGGCCACGTCCCCAAGCGAATGGCTCGGATTACGCTTCAAGTAATACTTCACTTTCCGTGCGTTCGCGGAATCGGTCTTCTTCGCTTTTTTGCCGCTGCTAGCTCGCTGCTGGGTGGTTTGGGTCTCCTTAAATTGTCGATTCCCAACTGCTCCGCAATCTACTTGAGGGACTAGCCTGGATTTTCCACGACCGCGCCCATAATATTTTATCGGAACACTTCTTGCTTGAAAGCCATCTCGACAACCACTTGAAAGATTGGAACGAATTTGGATAGTTGAGAGCAATCAACACGCTAATTGTGAAAGCATTAAGAAAAAACAAGAATAGTCTGTGTAATTGATATAGCTCCACCTTAATTTTTGCATTAAAGTAATTACAAAAATTGACGATTTTTCATGGTTTTACCATGCCCCCGCACTGACGAAACTACCCATGCAGCATCAATCGTAGTAACCCATGAGTCAGAAGACAAAATTTGACAGCTCTATCAGTCGAACTCTAACCACGATGGCAAAAACAGTGAAGCAACTCCGTTCAGAAGTGTGCGCGTTCAAAGAACGGCACCCCGCTGCGTCAAGAACGGACATCTTGCGGCACTTTGTGGACGCCAGATACGCCCGTTCCGGCATCTACAATATCTTGGAACTATTACACCACAATCAGAGCATCGAAAGAAAACCCGGTTCCGGACGGCCGACGACCCTGAGCGACAAGAAGCTCTAAGGGATGCTGAAGAGGAAGACCGAGGGAAAAGTGGCTAACTCGCTGCTTGGCCGGGAGGTCGGTTCAACCGGCCAAACAGTGAAAAAGTACCTGGCGAACATGAACATACATGTCAGGAAGCGGAAGTATCGTCCACTGGTTTCGGAGCTGCAGGCAATAACGCAGCGGCAGCGGCTGAATAAGATGGTCAATTTGATTTTCCTGGCGAATCGCGACGTGCCGATGGTGATGGACAACGAGACCTATCTCACCCTGGATTGCAACGACTAGCAGGGCACTTCGTATTTTACTTCCCCCACGAAGGCAGTGAGTCCCGAGGTGAAGTTTATTTCACACATCAAGTTTCCCAAGATGTCAAAGCCGGGAAAATTTATAGTACGAAATGCCTGCCGGAAATTACATGGTTCATCAAGAAATATTATTATAGAATCCTGCGGGGTTCTGGCCGGATCTGGCGTCGGACCACTACTCAAAGCAATCGTCGGAGGAGATGGAGCGTCTGAATATCGATGTGGTACCCAAGTCGGCGAACCCGCCCAACGTCCATCAGCAGCGCCCCATCGAAATTTCTGGGCCAACCTGAAGCGTAGGATCTACTCCAACAATTTTGTCGCGAAAACTGAGGAGGAGTTGATAAATAAAATGGAGAAGAACTCAAAAACATGCCGGTTAACTGCCGGAAGGCCGCTCTCAAAGGCGTACATTTTTTTCGCAAGAAAGCTTTACCACAAAAGTTCAACTCAGTGGACGCAAAAAAAAAAGCTTAAATAATTACCTCCCATGGGAAATTTATCAAAAGCAATTATCTCTCTTAGCTTTTTCTTATGACCATCCGAAGAAGAAGTCCATTTTTTTTAATGCAGACGATAGTCTCACGCCACCTTACCGTACCTCATGTAACCGTTCGTCAAAAGGTTTCAGGCTTTTGAGGACGTCATAAATATCTTAATGTCGTTGAGTTAACGGCGGATTGCCAGTGGGCGGTCGCTTTCCAACCAGATGGCAGCGTGAACTCGTGTGCAATGGCCGAATTAAAGATGCGGACGGAAGGCTTCCAATTTGGAACCGTCGAGAGCGTCCGGAATAACCGTTCCCTCGAGTTAGCAGTCCAGTTTCCCTTACGACCCGGCTTCTCGTACCTTTCCGGTTAACCGAGCGAGGACTAAAAACGAACTATTAACTCTCAGTTTGGGTTCCCTAGCAGCACACTTGATGCAAATCAGTAGAAGTAACTTAAATGTGACTCATTTAGGTCACAATCAAGTTGCTGCAACTTATCAAGACGGTTTGGTGTTACTTGGGTTTGGGTTCGGTCCTAAAGGGCGAACACGAAATTATTGCGACACATTCAACAGGGCATAACTTTTTTACCATTGGGTCAAAATCAACCAAATTTTGCACACTTTCTCATTGATGTGTATTGTTTACATGCTGTCAAACTCGAAGTCGTGTTTTTCGATTCAACGAAAATGGAGGTGAACCAACGCGAGTCGAGAAAACAAATTCTTTCCAAACACCTGGAATTTCCTGACCTGTCGCACCGGCAGTTGGGAAAATTGTTGAACATTCACCATTCAACCGTCTCCAGAGTGTTGAAGCGATTCCAGGAGCGGTTGACGTTGGACCACGGCAAAGGAGCTGGAAGAAAACCGGGACCGGAGAACAAAAAGACGGAGGGAAAGGTGAAGCGGATGATTAAAGCAAATCCCAACGTCTCAAGCCGTGATTTGGCTAAAAAGATCGGCATTTTGCAGAGCTACGTCCAGAATGCAAAGAAGAGAGCTGGACTACATGCATACAAGGTACAGAACTTCCCAAACCGCGATGAGCGGCAACAATCGACGGCTAAAACTCGGGCACGGAAGCTCTACGAGAAGATGCTGACAAAATATGGCTGCTGTGTGATGGACGACGAAACGTATATAAAAGCCGATTTTAAGCAAATTCCGGGGTTGGAGTTTTTCACCGGCAAGAGCAAGATCTATGTGGACGACAAATTTAAGAAGAAGAAAATGTCGAAGTTCGCCTCCAAATATCTCATTTGGCAGGCCATCTGCTCTTGCGGACTGAGGAGTGAGCCTTTCGTGACAAAGGGCACAGTAAATGGCGAGATCTACAAATATGAGTGCCTCGAGAAGCGCCTTTTGCCATTCTTGCAGCAGCACGACGAAGCTCCGCTATTTTGGCCAGATTTGGCATCATGCTACTATTCTTAAAGTGTCCTGGAGTGGTATGAGGCCAATTCTGTCCATTTTGTTCCAAAGGACATGAATCCGCCAAACTGTCCGGAGCTGCGCCCGGTGGAGCAGTACTGGGCAATGATGAAGCGGGAACTTCGAAAGAGCAAGGAGACAGTCAAAGACGAGAAGGACATGTTAATAAAATGGAAAAAAAAACCTGAGAAACTGGTACCGGATGACACTGTAAAGACTTTGATGGAGGGCATCAAGCGAAAATGCGATCAATTTTACACTCAAGGCTCCATCGATTAACTTTTCTTTTGATTTTTAAAGTAAATATATGTATAAAACTACCCTAAAATTTTGGTTTGGTTCTAAACATTATAAGAAATTTGGCATGACATTTTCGGTGTCGCAATAATTTCGTGTTTGCCCTTTACGTACGATAATTTGTGACGTACGGGGACCGCGCTCTCGGGACCTACCCAACGGGGTTTGTAACGTGATGGTGGTTTCTACAACAGTTGGGCGACTGTCGGGTGAGTTTCGCTCTTGCAATCTTGACTCCCCCTTTTCGGATACATCGAAAGGAGGGCCTTAGCGGACACACTAGCTCAATTGGTCAGTAGACGACCCACGACGAAATGATCGGGAACCCCAATTCGACTCCGCTGGCCGTTTCGAAATTTCCAGCCCGTACAGAAAAAAAAAGCCCAAGCGCTGGAATTCCAACACGAATGGCGAACATTAGTCTGATATTCTTCTTTTATTCTCTAATGAAATTACCTTATTCCATGGTAAACACAACAAAACGAAATGAAAATCGCGCAAATGTCAGCCACGCTGATGGAAACTAATTCGGGAAAAACACCATAAAGATTTGTTTAAAGCACTTCACTTTGAAACTCTCAGTTCTTAATCTATTACCATCGGCAATCTTTGAAGGAACACAGGTTTCACTTCTCAATAAATCCAATCTTTTTACACGGAACTTAAAGACCGCAATTCGTTTTTTTTTTCCTCAGGAACGTTCCTAAGAACAATAATTATTACTTATTATTTAGTAAATTTCAAATGACGATAGCAGTTCAGCGCCTTCTTGGATTCAAACAAATGATTGAAAAGAAAGCAAAACACTTTCAGGAGCCATTGCTGCACTCACTAAAGCAGTATACCACTATGCTTAGCCGAGACAAAAACCGCATGAAACATTTCCCCATCGAAGAAATACAAGTCGACAGGCAAGGACAGGTTATATTTTGGTTTCGCTTGGGAATTTGAGTCGTCAAGTCGATGTAACGAATTGAAGCATTATTTTATTTAAAAAAAAGTAATAATCAGCTAACAGTAATTAAGTTTCAATTCAATGTATACATTATTTTACTTAAAAAAAAAACTCCAAAAGCTATTGAATTTTATTAAAATTTAATTGAAAAAAGTCATCCAACGTTACACGCATTGGGCTGTCTCTTGTAGTTTTTGATACAATTTCATCTTACCATAATTCACTGTTTAAATTTAAAATAACGCTCGCTATTTAAGGCAGCTCATGGTCATCTACAGGGTGTCTCACAATAGGTGTCACAAAAACAAAATGGGATTACAGCAAAACAAGTCAACCAAATCATAGCATTTATTTTTCATTTGAAAGATGCATGTTATAGAAATAAACTTTATTAATTCCATTCGAATCTCTTGCCCTTATCCTTAATAACTTTGCGAAAACGCTTTGTAAACTCATTGCAGCTGGCACGCACGATTTTCTGACGATTTTGTTCCCAAATATCAACCAAATGGTTCTTGAATCGATCTAAGGTAAGCCCTTTCGTAAGGCCTATATGTTGAAGCATATAACCCCAAACAAAGTAGTCAAGTGGGTTGAGATCCGGTGAAGATGCAGGCCATTCTTCGCATGTAATGAAATCAGGCAAATTTTCCGCTCACCACGCTTGTGTCTTGTTTGCCTTGTGAGCTGAAGGTGAGTCCTGTTGGAAACTATATGGTGTATTCCCATACAGTGTTGTAGCATGAATAAGCAAATGGTTCTTGAAAACCTGCTCAATGTTATATTCAGTGTTGATTTTTACATCAAGTTCTATGAAAAGAAGAGGAAGTTTTCCTTTTTGTGAAACGGCGCCTCAACCCATGATTTTCGATACATTCTGGTAGCATTCTACAGCTAGTTTATCCCTTGCAATATTGGCAAGGCTTTTGCAATACACACGATCATTTTGTTGATTTTGACTGTTTTGAAGGAGGAAGAGCTTTTCATCCGAAAATAAAATCTCGCAGTCACTGTGCCAAACCAAAAGATTTCTGCTTCTTTGGACTCTGGCTTGCTTTTGACTCTCCGTCAACTCGTGAACCCATCGTTTCTTGTACGGCTTGCATTCCAGATTATGTCTGAGGAGCCTGTTCATTGAAGCAGGGGATATTTGAAATTGTTTGCTCAATTTACGGCCATATCTGACACGGTATAAGCTTTTCCAAATGTAATTGCTTATTTATCTTCAGCGATAAGCTGTCAAAAGCATACACTCAAAACGGGTATAAACAATTTTGCTGTTCAAATTACCCAGCTGAAATAAACCAAAACTGAAAAAGGTGACACCTATTGTGAGACACACTGTAAAGAACTCCCTCAAAAATTTTAGCTCATCATGTTCTTAAGATACAGAAGTTCGAGAAATGGGTTGCTTACTAACGCCGCCCAGTGACTTGGCAGCGGCCCGGGGGATTTTTCTAAGGATCAGTGATAGCCAGAATTGTCTGTTAAACTTATGTATTATCATTAAAACGTTCATAGACAACATAACTAATCATTTTATGAATCAAATAGATGGCCAATTAGCGTCGAGGTAATGGCGATTTCTAAAGTCACGCTGCTAGGGGGCACGGAGGTTTCAGTAATGGTGACGATCCATGCAAAATACGTTACCAAGGGAGAGGGGAGGGTTGAAATTTGATATTTTAGGACTTTTTTAAATAGAGAAATGTCAGTCAAACATGTAATGTAAATTCAGTTTTCCAATGCAACTTCAAACAACTCCTGAACCACTCTACTATGCACCTTCAAAAACTAGAAGATTTTTTCGGTATGCTATGTAAATGTAAGTCGTATTTCATAGAAAAATTAATATGATATGAACAGGTTCGGGCATACTTTAATATGCTCAATGTTGGTTTCATGAGAGATAATTTAATTTAAAGAACAATGTTGGATCCAAGCATTTGAATCAACAGCAGTAAAACGAACAAGCATCTTTGCCAATGAACTTCATCCCTGGCCCACAATTCCCCGAGGATCAATGATGTGTACTAGCTCCCGATTCTTACCATCAACCGACCACTTCGACGGTTCCCTCCAACCATTTTCAATCTCACTCTCAGTGCCCAACCTTTGCCGCAGCCATCATCACCCCCCATCTGTCCGCTCGTCCCACCGTCCATCCATGTTCGAGCTGTCCATATTTTCCGATTCTTTGTGTCGAAATGCCATGTTTTCCGTCAGTCATTCATTTCCTTTCAGGTTTTGCTGTACTGAAGGATGAACGAACACTCGTCCTCTCGATCCCGATCCTAACTACCAACCGAAGATTCGTGATGTGCAGTTCTTTTTGTGTCACTGAGAAAGCCAGTTTTTCACCTGCGGTGATGTGCTGCCAGTGGACAACAGCTCGAGGGTTTTGTTTGCAGATGTTTTGTTGGCTGCTGGATTTTTCTCACTACCAACTAGAGAGGGAAAAGTGTCTGACACTTATCAGAGCGAGCGTGACGACAGGAATGAAAATGTCTTGATTACCGCTGACAGCATTTAGTGACACCTGCTGCAAGTGGATAGCAACTAGGGATTACCTGCAATGCGCAAGTTAATTTTATGCATTCCTGCTAATCCGACTGAGGAATCGATTGAAATGACGCTTTTGGAATTGTTTCCCAAAACCGACATCCCGCACGACATTTCTATCTGTTTTTGACCATCGCATCACCTCGATTGATTGATGCTTCCAATCAACTAATTTTAATGTTTGAAGCGCTATAAAAATAATGATTTTAAATTCCGATCATCAATCCAAGCTTCGGTCGCCTAAGTTAACTTTTAAACACTTTTTGTCTTTGCTCACCCTCACCCTGGTTGGTTTCAAAGCACCAGGCACTCTCTCCTCTCTGCATTGGCTATTGATTTACATAAAATTGATTTCGATTAAATTACCACGTCGCATCGTGCCAGAGGAGCCTTTTCACTGTCGATCCCGAGGTCTTTATGACTAAAAACACATCAAAACCAGACCTCGGCTCCCGGAGTTGCCTGCCCTGATACTCCCAATCAAAGTGCCTGTCGATTCCAGCGATCAACATGGACGTTGCTTGCTGGCGTGTCTAGCAAAGAGACAGACAGACATTGCTCCTCCCCCTCCCAACCCTACCCTACCCTACCGTTCGGTCCGTTTATCCCGGGGTCCATTTTCTACCTAATTTGATCGTTTGATGACCGCTTGGAGGACCACTAGGCAGATGAAGTATGTTGATCACCATGCTGATGAACCTCACGAAACCTCTCACTCGCAACATGGTGCGGTCAACAGCAGCGGTCGCACGTTGATATCGGACAGCTCGACCTGCTACTGTTTCTGATGCTACGCGTCGTCGTCGTCGTCATCGTCGTCGTCGTCCTCGGGTGGCTGGGAGGTAGGTGGACCGAGGCGCGGCGAGTACCATTACCATGCATATCAAAACGGCGAAAAAATAATGTGCCAAGATGAGTGGAGGGATTATGAATTTAAATGTGACAAGAAGCCACCCGTGTTACGCCCCCCGGTACCAGCGAAGCGGGTTTGGGAAATCGTGAGGAGATACGATTTTATTGTTAGATGCACGGAGATCACAGGATGAAGTAGAGTTTGGCTTGTCACTCTCTTTCTGGGAGTTTTGAAAACAACTATTAGAACGAAGTGATATGTAAGTGGTTGGTTGAATTGCAGACACAAGTACTCAGTATTTTCCTTGAAAAGAAAATAGAAAAAAAATTACATATGACGTTAGTGGAGATAAGCCTATCTACCAAGATAAGCCTATCTACTTCTATTAAATGTTTCGCCTACGCCAACTGGAGTCCATGCTCGATGCAGTAGCTTGAACTGGATCGTTCAGATCAAAGCGCTTAATGATCTGTTTAATCAACTCGCTATAGAAAGCATAGCAGATCGAGCTAAAAACCTTCTTCCTAGATAATCGAGAGTTTCGGATCTTAGCAATTCTCCTGCAGCTACCCCGATTTATAATTCCGGCTTCTTACGATGATGTTACTCGAAATCTGAAACTCCAAAATCCGTCAGGTGTTTTAAGTAATCTTCCTTACCCAAACTTGCAAGGAGAACCGTCTGCGAGACTTTAGCTGATTGCTCATGTTTAGGAACATACTAGATGTTTAGAACATAGCAAGATACTTTGGATCATCTGGAATTCCTTTAATCATTTGGGGCTGCAGTACAAGTAACTGCAGATATCTCGTATCATCTGTTCAAGGTACAATGGCAGCTTTTTGCATGTGTAGCTTTCACAAAGAGTGAACGAGCCGCAAGTACATTTGGTAATTATTAGATGAGGAGGGTCATGTTTCAGCAGCTTTTTGACGGATCGGTCAGAATTCATCATTATCGAAGCTCCACCTGATCCAAAACCGACAGGCCTTTTTTTACAACCAGTGCCATCGATCTGGAACTGTTAATCAACGAAAAAAATATTAACACTTCGCCAGCGGAATACCTGACTAAGATATTGAAATAATTTCTGGTGAACTATATGTAAGAATCCGTGCATACATCTTAGACAAAATTTGAAAAATAATTGAACAAAAACCCATTGCGGAGTTTTCAAATTTATGAATAAAATATATGAGATTATGGAACTGATGGAAAAAATATCATGTTAGATTTTTCCACCAAAACATGATTTTCTGCAAGAATTACTTCAGAAATATGGTCATGTGGTCATATGGTCATATGGTTTTTGTGGTTCTGGTTATGGTTCTTTCAGGTGTCCTCCATATCAAAACCAAGCGACCCGACTACTGAACATGTATTAACAAGACTACACTTCAATCATGTACAGAACATCAAGTCGTCATCACGACCGAGTTGCAACGATGCATATCCACGGCTATCCACGTACACTTGCGCTGTTCGCATGTATTTGTGATGGTTCTAGTGTGTTCATCATAGCATGCTGTGCGTTTGACTGTCATATTTTGTTTGTTTACTTGTATGCACGGTTTAAATTTTTCGTTTTCAAAATGTCGCGCATTGAAAAAAACGTGAAAATAAAGGTTTTGGACACCGGATAACAAGTAGAGGGTGTAACGATACGACAATTGCTGAAACGCTTTGAAATTCTTCACGCGAGTGCATAACCAAGTTTGGGGGGAAATCCCGGCAGAATACGCGAATCTTCCAACCCTAAACTGGATCAATAAGTGGTAGTTCTAAGTCAGAAAAACAGCTCTATGTCAATACGTGGTTTGGCCAATAAAGTGAGAAAAATCCTCGGAGTGATTCAACCTGAACGGAACAACCTGAAGACCTACAAGAAGCAGAAAATCGCGAAGCAGACTGATTGATTCCAATGGAGAAGTCTGATGGAAAAATGCAGGTTTGGCAAGCAATTAAGTTCTATCCAGTTAGAATTCGGAATCACTTATTGTGTTGCAGCGGCACGAAAAATGACCGCTGCAAGAATTTGTTTACAGCGGTTTGCTCACATAGTTTACCTACTTTCTGTGGTATAAATTTCACGGTGTTTCGTGCAGTGAGTCAAAAGTTATTCCAGATGGAAGCCGAAAGGAGAGAAAAAATTCTGCACACCCATGTTGATGTGCTCAAACGTTTCAGGGAGCGAAAGAGCGTGCAGGTAGGCGTCGTAGTGGAACATATGAGCACAACCTGAACCAGAAGGTGTTGAGAACCGTCAGAGCAAACCCTGGACTATCAGATAATAAAATAGCACAAAAATACGCTGCTGCACGCAGTACCGTTCCAAGAATTCATTTGCGAGAAGGATATCGTTCTTATCGAGCCAGCAAGCAACCAAACAGAATGTTGAAGCAAAACTCGACCTCGGAAATTGTACCAGCAGGTTTTGAAAAAGTCCTAAGATGCCTGCTCATCGACGATGAAACCTACGTCGAAATGGATTTCGGACAACTTCCTGGTGAAAAATTCTACATGGCGACGACACGAGGAGATGTTCCTGCGAAGTTTAAGTTTGCTTTATGGACAAATTTGCCAAAAAACTGATGATTTGGGATATGCAGCTGCGGAGCAAAGACCAAAGTGTTCGTAACAAATAAGACGACGGACTCGAAGCTGTACAAGGAACAATGCCATAAAAACCGCGTACTACTTTTCATTCAAGCCCATAAAGGTCCCCTGAAGTTTTGGGCAAGATTTGGCTAGTTGCCACTACAGCCGGGAAGTCATCCAGCGGTACCGCGATAATAACGTAGATTTCATCGATAAAAACATAAATATACTCAACTGCCCGCAGTTCCGGCCCATCGAGAGATTTAGAGCAATAATGAAGCGGAAGCTTAAGAAAAGTGGAAAAACGGCTCTGGACACGACTCAGATGACCAAAATGTGGAACAAATGTGCCAAGGAAGTTTACTCCGAAGGTGTGCAGCGTTTGATGGGAGGAATAAAGAACCAAGTGCAAATTTTCATTAGAAACGAAGAGAAATGGTTTGTATTGATATTTTTGCTTCAAAAACAGTGAATTGTCTTTGTTTTAATGTATTAAATTTATTTGTACGTCAATCCGTTACCGAGATACAGATAATTTTATTATTCCGGATTCTAAATGGACATAGCTTTATGTTCCTCCGGTTCATTTTTAACACTGCCGGAACAATCAATGCGGAAATCTATTAATTTGTGTATCTGCAGAAGAAGTTGCTGCCTTTCTATCAGAAGCACCCCTCCACTGTTTTGACCGGATTTAGCGTCGGTACATTACGCCGAAACAACTCTCAATTGGATCACGGAAAAGCTTATAGATTTCGTTGAGAAAGACATCAATCCGCCAAATTGCCCTCAGCTCGGCCCATCGAATGCTATTGAATGAATGTGAAGAGGGTCTTCAAAAAAAAAACTGGTATATCAGCTGAGAATATGCAGGAGTTCAAAAAAAATGGCGGCTGAGGCGTTCAAATAATATGATAGAACACTTGTTCGGAACTTGACGAAGGGTGTTCTATCAAATATTCAAAAATTCACGAAAGAATGACATTAATTTCATCCGGTCTTCACAATGTTCAACCCCGTAAAATAAATGATCATTCATTTGATTTTTTTAATTTTTTATATGATTTGAAAGAAAAATATGTCGATAACTTGTTTTAAATACAGTCCTTATAGTAAACGTTAAACGTTTGTAATCGCATAGGCTGAAAGCATATGCGTGAGTCGGCCATTGTGCATCAGAATCATGTAAATATTGTTGAAAGCGCGAAAAGGATTGTGAAAATGGTCTCTCATGCAGATAGTAAAAGTTCGGAGTAAGTTTTTCTGCTGTACACAAGCTCTGGAAAAGATCCGGCTTACGAAGTGTAGCTAACAAAGCTAATCAAAGACATCGGTTGGCAATCAAATCTACGAATAACAAGGTTTGCCATTGAGAAACGATTTTCCCTGGATATTCCGCCAAGATTCGTCTACGATTGGAACAAGAGCGTCTAAAGAAAAAAGAATGCTGTACACCGTCCTTACATCATTAAACCCAATAAGATCAAACGGCTAGATGAACCCTTCTCCTTCAGGAAAAAGGTTCCATTTTTGGAGAAGAATGTTAAGGAAACTGTAAAGCACGGCGGAGCATCGCATGGTGAGGAGTTGGAGAATTGGTACACATTGATGGAATTGCCTGGAATTACTGGAATGCCCCCTCGGTCATCGGCTTTGAAACAGATTGAAATTTTTTGATCACAACTGGTTCCGAAGATGAACAAACCCACTTGGAAAACCTCGTAGACAGTATGCCAGGTCGTATGGAAGCGGTTACACAAGTCGGCAGAATAGAATTTTTTTTCGCTCCCATCGGCATTTCTGTTTAAATGTAATAGATTTTGCCCCCTGAATCCGAATGTGAGCTGGAACATGTCCCGGTTTTGAGAAAAATAAATTTCAAATTCACAAAATCACACATTTTAGGAAAAATGGGTTTACGTGATTCGCAGATTCAGTCAGTCAGTCAGTCAGTCAGTCAGTCAGTCAGTCAGTCAGTCAGTCAGTCAGTCAGTCAGTCAGTCAGTCAGTCAGTCAGTCAGTCAGTCAGTCAGTCAGTCAGTCAGTCAGTCAGTCAGTCAGTCAGTCAGTCAGTCAGTCAGTCAGTCAGTCAGTCAGTCAGTCAGTCAGTCAGTCAGTCAGTCAGTCAGTCAGTCAGTCAGTCAGTCAGTCAGTCAGTCAGTTAGTCAATCAGTCAGCTTTTCTGTTCAAAATTGTCTCAATATTTTTCATATTTTAATTCACTTAGTCTTTTCTAAATGTGAAGAGAAAGTGTTGATAGTTCCGTTAGAGATGACAAGAAAAAAACTTGAGTGATCTCAGACGTGATCTCAGAATCAAAACAAACCCAAAAAGGAGAAAGTTCCTCTCCCATGTGCGCATCAAAACAGAGGGCATACAAACTATCGCTAGAAACTATCACAAAGCTATTAGCAGTACATGAGCGCGTACCAACACGTTACTTTTGCCTATTGAGGTGGCGGATTCGTCCATGCCTCGATCTACCCCGCAGTGGGATGTTAGGCGTTAGGTAACGCCCTTGATTCAAGTACTACTTTACCCGCTCAATTTTCAATACTTCTACTCTATTTTCAAGCTACCGTACACTGACGGAACTTTCAACACTTTCTCTTCATATCTTTCATTCTAGCAAACATTACCGTCCACTCTTGATGCCTCATAGTGATGAGCAAACATCTGCTTCTACATCACTTAACATTGCCAAATCAACCAAGACAAATGTTATAAAAGTGTTCGGAGAACATCTGACAACTGCTAGGAAGCCAGGATCAGAAAGAAACCGATACCAAAAAGCCACAGCAACCGGAAAAATTGTGGCTAGTATTTTCAAACGCAATCCCAACATTTCCATCAGAGATATCACAAACAAATTGGGAAAGTCTCACTAAACAGTCCAAAGAGTAAAGAAACGAGCCGAGCTGTCAACTTATAAGGTTTAAATCGAGAAGATAAGCAAAGCACAACAGCCAAAAGAAGAGCGCGTAAGTTGTACACGAGTTTGTTGACCAAGTTTGATTGCGTCGCAATGAACGATGAAACATACGTCAATGATTTTAAGCACCTACCAGGTGAAGAGTTTTATACGGCTACCGGAAAAATAAAAGTTCAAGATACGTTCAGGTAGAAACGAATGTGAAATTTCCCGAAAAAAATACTTAGTTTGGCAGGTGATTTGGGCTAAAATGCGAAAGTTTCTTGACAACTGACACTGTAAACCAAGATATTCAGGTAATGGAATGCTTTAACAAACGCTTATTGCCTTTCTTGAAGAAACATCGTTGTTCCGTACTGTCTGGGCTAGACCTCGCTTCACTTCGGAAAAAAGGCTCAGGAATTGTTTACCGCCATAGTGTGCACATCGTACCCGAGGAGAAAAACCCTCCAAACTAGCCGGAACTGCGCTTAATTGAAAAAAAATTGGGCAATCGTAAAAAGAAACCTCAAGAGAATTCAAAAAACAGTAGGAAGTGACAAAAACAGTTCAAGAAAAATTGGCGTTCTGCAATAGATAAGGTAGATATAATAGCGGTAAAAAACTTCATGGAAGGTGTGAAACGTAAAGCAACGTAAACGTACACATTTGGAAAATTGGAAGCCTAAACAAATAATTTTTGTGTGTTTTGTAGACAATGAACTTCAAAAAGAAATAAAGAAGATTGATCATTTATATAATAAACTAATCTGTGTGCACCTAACAATGTTTGACCAATTTTTAACGGTTCCAGCTGTGTGTATAAAGGATAACCCTACGCAACGATCGTGTCTTGAGGGCAGTCTCATACTCAGTAATAATCATTTTAGTCAATTCCATTTCCTGGAGAGCATGATCTGTTAAGTGGAATACTTGTAACTAGAAAATGAGGTATGCGTATTTCGTCTTCAATGTGCAGACTACTTCAGTGTCGTGTAAAAGTACTCGACTCTAGTAATAAGGCCTAAACTCGAAAAAAATGTACCAGACAAAAGTGTTTGCCAAAAAATTATTTTAAGTCGGATTGGATTAAGTTAAAAATGAAAAAATTACTTTATTCAATTTCCTTTCCAAGACCAAGATTCTTTCTTCAACTCCAGCTCGTTCTTAAACACCTTGGACGATTTTCGAACTTTGGCCTTCATCATGGCCCAAAGTCTTCCGGACGAATCTCTGGTGAATTTGGGGGTTAGCGGTTTTGGTACCAAAAACAACGTTATTGTCCTCTGTACTCAATCCAACGTCGATCACGCGTAATGGCATGATGCCAGGTTCGGCCAAAATAATGTCTCGCTTCCGTGGGACACGGAAGGCTAACAGACGCTTCTGGAGGCACTCGGTGCGGTAAATTTTGCTGTTGTACCCGTTGTTATATGCGGTTTACTCAGGCTTATCGCATTGGCATAGGGCCTGCCAGAGCAAGTATTTTTAGAAGAATTTGTTCACTTTCTACCAAAACATCAAACCGTGATTTAACATTTGATTTCACGCCGGTTCAGTGCCTTGCGGACCTTGAAGACACGAAGGCCAGCTCGTTTCATGGTTTGCTGAACGAACCAGGCGGAACACTTTGCCTTCAGAGCCGCGTCGCGAATTGAAAGGTTTGGATTACACTTGAAATAATCCAACACCTTCCGGGCCTTCACAGGGTCAGCTGTCTTCGATTTTCTTCCACTTCCAGCCCGCCGCTCGGTCGTCTGGAACTCCTTAAACGATTTTAACACTCGAGACACAGTTGTATGGATGATTCCCAGTTGTCTTCCGATTCAACTAATGGTCGCAGCCGGATTTTCCATGAAGGGGCGCAGAATTCACCGGCGATTTTCTTCTTTTTTCGATGACATCTCAATAACCACTGAGCCGATTGCTTTGAAATTTTGCAAAATAATTCACGCCAAACTAGTTATACCCAGATTTTCACCAACTTTTACCCACTAACAAAAAAAAGTAACACACGGATAAAAATGGTGCATTTTTATCGAGTACAGGCCTTAGTACACGACACTGAAGATTTCTGCTCATTGTAGACGAAATACGTGAATCTGTCAAGATAAGCAATAAAGGTAGTTGAAATTAAATGGAAATTACTAATCTTTCTTCTCATTCTCTAATTCCATCTAGTCAATTCGCGATTTTTTATTTTAAGAAGATGCTGAGACGAACCAGTCTGGGTGGCTGAAAACCATTTAAATGAAGGCAAAAAAATGAATTTTCGTGTATAACTCAACAGCAGTGATATTTTGTGTATTTAAAGTCTAGAAGGAAGTACCCACGCAAAAGTTGTCCTCAATCAAACTGGCACTCGTCGGTTATTATCACACAAATGAGTGGAACATTTCTCTCTCGGTGTTAAGTGGGTGAGAAAGATAATCCCAATCCTGGCGCGGCGTGTGAGGTGGACGCAATAAATTGCCTGCAAAGCTATGATCAATAGATATGAGTGTGTGTTATAATAATTCCGGACGCATTTCACAGGGTTTTAAATTTATAATGGCATTGTTTGTCTCTCTATGCTCGAGAAACGGCACACCAATCGAGGTGAGTGGACACCGGCGGGGTTGGCGCATTGGCCATTATTGACAGCTTACGAGTGTGTGGACAAATGCCGGGGCAATTTATCTCCTCGGACCGATCGGCCACGTCGTATCGCAGTGTTCCCATGCAGAAGTCGGGCAGATTTTCTGCCTTCAATTTATTGTACCGTAATTGATATTTTAGATCACCTCGAGGGATTTGGGACCAAGCGAGCGGCTACAAAAAAACAACAACAACAACAACAACGACGACGTGCGAATGTCCAACTCTCGCGAGGAAAATCTATTTTAATTGTTGGCTTTTTGATTTATGGGCACCGGGAATGTCTCCACGGTTGCTTTTTTTTCCTTTCCTATCTGTGTCCCCTGTAAAAAGCTTGACGCTCGTCTGCGAGACGGTCGCCTAAGTTATGAGCTTCAGCGCGATCGCGCGCGCAGTTGTAGAAACGCTGAGAACGTTTTATTGGCAGGTCCGTGGAATTATTTTTCACTTAACACCATCCCAAGCACTCGGCGATAGATGATCAGCCACAAACCAAACCTAGTCCACCGGGTTCCAGCGAAAAGCGTTGAATGAATTATCTCACTGTGCAAATCGCTTTTTCCACTCTCAAACGGCAGACTAATTTATGGCAAGGATCTCTGGAAGCAGTTTGCGGCCGATAGACGGAAGGGCAGGTGTGTCCGCCCGGAAACCAGTTCTCCCAAACGACGTAGGATAATCGATTTGCAACGGTTTAATCGAAAGGGAAAGAAAGGCCTCGCAAAAACGGAATAAGAAACATCGAACTCAGCGTCTTCGAGGGGTTTAGAGAGGTTTGGAACAAAAGAAACGTATTTTACCTCAATTAACGAAGCGGAAAAAAGGGATCCTCTCTTTGAAAGCGCGAATCAAAATAAAACGGCGAAAAAACGGACCACGACGAAGAACAAGTGCACTTTTATGAATGGAATACCTGAAAAAGGAAGTCACTGGCGATGGGAATTCGGATGGCGCGGGGGTCGTCCCTTTCAACGGATCGAAAAGATTCAATTTATCAAACTAAATATCAGTAGGCAGTGAAGGATGCGCGGCTTCCGAAGAGGTTTGTTCAGGGGATGTTTTTTTCTTTTTTGCTACCATCCAGCAGAATGAATGATCGTAGATTGGGCCTTTGGGTTTTGCCGCCGTTTGATTGTTGTTTTTCCTGCGCATGAATTTTTCCTTACGGATAAACGATTTAGACACTGTTGCTACCGAAATCTGGATCTGCGGATATGTATTGATGATGTTTGAAATCATAAAGTGGAGGATATTCATTTTTAAGAATAGTTTGGATGGATTCTAGCTGATGTGTTGAGCGGTTTGGCTTGAAAGCATCACAACATTAAAGTCAATGATTGAAAAACTAGGAGAATTTAAAATAAACACTTCATTTGATCACTTTTTAAAACATATAGAATAAAACATTGAAACACTTTTTTTCAAATTAGTGAAGTGTAAATTTTAAATTCTCCTAGTTTCCTAATCACAGTCTACTAATACGCTCAAATTTTTTTTTATTGATTTTTTAAGAAAAAAAAAGAAGGTTTTAGTCAAATACTACGATAATTTTATGGATGATAGCTTTCGACACCAGTAATCTTTTTACATTTGCATAGTTTGTGTGGCAAATACTCACGCTTGTCACCTCAAATGGTAGTCGAAAAACGCACCGGTTTGCTAATCTGAAAGTCAATGATTAAGCGAACATAAATGGTTTCAAGTCTATATTTATTTGATACAGGATTGAGTGGAAAAGACACAAAAACTTACAGACTAAATGGCAAAGCTAACTCCATGTTATTTATACATAACTAGCTGACCCGGCGAACTTTGTTCCGCGTTAATCGAGTTTAGGATTCAAATAATTCCGCATATTCATGATAATTTTATTTTTAGGTTACTTTAAGCCAGACTTGGCTTGCTTATCACCTCAATTTTTTTTATCGTTCATTCGTGATCTATAACAGATTACGAAACTTGAATTTTAGATATTGATTGAATGAAACACTTTTCGCATTTGTTTGAATTTATATGCTTTATTTGCTTTATTTACTTGATTGTAGAGGTTGACAGAATCTTGCGCTCGTTTAATTCAGTGTTTTGTGGTAGACTTCATTCTTTTTTCCATTATCCGGCGCGTAAATAAACAACAATGCCAGAAGAATGGGCATTCGAGATTAATCCCGCACACTTTCAAAGATTGACTTTGATTTATTGATTGTCATGGCGAATTACAGGCGTACCAGAAATTGTATTTGTTTGAACTCAACAGATAAATCGTTTGAAATAAGTAAAATTCTTGGGTACTTCCTCGCCCTTGAACTTTCCTTTGAGTATCATTGCTTGAATGACATTATTCTTGAGTTGCTTAACGACCAATCTTGTTCCACCACACAATTTCGGTTGATTGAGATTCTGTAGCATGATGATAACAGATCCAATCTTCAGTCGTAAATTAGATTATGTTAATCCTGGTAAATTGAATGAATTCAGGAATTTTGTTGGATAATTGGTTACTTCGTCCGGATTAGTCACACAATCAATTAAGATGAATGATGAAAGATGAAAGATGAAAAATGAATGAATACAATTGTCCAGGAATTATATTTTGAATTATGAAATTCAAATTCCCGGCATCCTTCGTCAATCGTGGTTCTCATAATTCTGGCTGGTGTTTGGAAAACACTCGTAATGAGTTCCTCTTTCGTCGTTGTGTAATGGCAGACATTCAGCGGAAACGAAATCAATCCATTGCCAATCGCCAACAATTGATTCGAAAAACTATCGGCACACGGATCGTTTTGCAAGGTAACTCACATATTTCTCGCCAACTGTCGCTTCTTTACGTATTGCCCCAAATACGAAAGCTTAAGGCTTGTGAAATGACAGGCAGTGTTTGCTGAAAATCACCTGGCAACAAAATCATTGCGCCTCCAAAAGGTCTCTAGTTACTGCGCCGATCTTGCATAGTTCGATCGAGTGCCTCCAATGCACGTTTGTGTCCCATTATGCATTCGTCCCAGATGAGGATCTTACAACACTGCAACACTTTCGTCCTTGCTGAATTCTTCGAAATGTTGCATGTCGGTTCGTCTGTCAGTTGGAGATTCAACGGCAGCTTCAACGCAGATTGAGCCGTTCGACCGCCAACAATGTGGCTGCAATCTCTGAAGAGGCAACCGCCACCGCAATATCTGACCATGGGCGAACCCAAGCTAATAGTAATGAAATAAGGTACTTTTTGCAAGTTCCGCCAGGTACATTGATGAAGAACACGACTCCATTTCATTCGTCAATCGCTTTCACCAAAGTGTCCTATACGTTATCTTGCTGAGGAGTCACTGCCGCACATGAGTAAACACATGTATTCAACCAAAATCAGCGCCTCGTTGCGCATCCTATTGTTAAAGCTCGTAATTCACAGTTGTTGTGCGAACTCGATGTAAAATTTCTTCAACCATGTCATCCTTGTATTTGTTCCACAATTCGACTACATTTGATGGAAAACATGTCGAGATGATGATCGCAAACAGGGTACGAATTTGATTGCAGGTACAGTAACAATAGCATTGAAATGTGTTGTATCCCAATGTGTGTCGTTTTCTTACAATTGCAACCGCTGACAGGCCTCTCGATATATCGCACATAGTAGACCACCCTCTGTCCGAAACGACTCGAATGAAGCTGGACCACGAACATTAACCAAAAGCAGAATAATGAGGACACCTGTCAACTCCGCTGCATGTCAAGGATAACTCGATCAAAACGAAATTTTACCGTACATAATGTATTGAATATCTATCATTTCTAATTTTCATCCCCCATAAATTTGTCCAACTTTCTCTATCTATAAATGTTCCTTGAGCTTAGCCGAACAGCACAAAAAAAGGCAACTTAAATCGGACGACCCGTTCTCGAGTTATGCGCGGTCTTACGTATGCCACTGTGTTTTATATATATATAGATAACGAATGATTTCTTATTAACACCGCTGCTCAACCGAATAATGCTAGTTTCGACCTTTAAGTTTCAAAAGGACCTCTTTGAAACTTTCTTAAAGATGTCTGCAGCTTGCTCATTACTAACTACGTAGTGAACCTTGAAGAGCCCACCATGTAGTTTTTACGACAGAAATTATACATACTACATCCGTTAATGATCACGAGGCTCCTCAGCAATGGGGATGCAGGATTTATTATCCTCCAATAGTGGCACCGGAGGGTCCACCTAAAGTCCAAGCTCCTCAAGACGATTTTTTAACCAAATCGCTTAACAGAATGCTTGACTAAGTGAAACTAATTTGGCCTCTGTTGGCAACAGCGCTGCAGTGTTCTGATTCCAGGTCATGCACTTATTGGTTCCTCCGTATACTTGGAACATGTTGCCAGATATGGCCGGTCTTCCAGGTTGTTGCCCTAGCCAGCATCAGGGTAACTAAGCAAGGACTTAGTGCCTTCACGTTGTTGGTAGACGAAACTGTAATTAATGCTGCCCTTTAAATACTGGAGAATCCTTCTCAGATTAGTGAAGAGTCCAGTGAACATCAGTTGGGGCAGCTTGGAATCTGCTGGAGGAGGTAACAGCAGGGCCAGTGTTGACAAAAGTCATCGTCAAAGCACATAAAACCACAGTAGCGACGAGTCTGTTGCCCTCAATGTCGCGCAAGGGACACATGTTGACTAGCAACGCAAAGCCTGTCGTCGTGCAACAATAAAGTTGTAACGGTATACAAGTTCGATGATGCCAACTAGTTGTTCGTCACAAACCCTTCCTAGTCACGCAACAAAAAATATGCGAAGAACCATAAGTCATCGTTTTGATGATGCATGAATATTTTGCAATCGTCACACCTTAGATGGTGCATGACGAAAACCGGTATGTTTTGGTCGCTAAATCTAAGAATGGCGAAGACGTCCTCTACGGCTGTAAAGGGTTATTCATAAGTCACGTCGACTAATTTTTTATATTTTCAGAAATCCCCTTCTCGGCTTTTTCTAAAGGCCATTTTAAACATTTAAATGAAGCGTAGATTATGGCCAGACCTTAACGTGGTTTGTGAACTTTTGATTATTTATATGAAAATTTTCTATAACCTATTGATTAGATAAGAAAGCAGAAGACATTTTATGATTTTTATAACAGACCTACCTTCAAGAATATCTTCGCTAAAACATAATTCAACTGAAATTCTTATTTATTGTTAAGATTTCAACCTCATACGGTTGAAATTTTGACAGGCACAGCAAAAATGGATAAACATTTACTAGGCTCATCCTTTTCGGTAATTTTAGCTACTGAGACAAGCTGACATAAAAGCGTTCGAAGCGAAGAAAGAACTTTTATATTATACCGAAATTTTGTCCGAAGCAGCAGTTTCATAGCAGTTTCAGCCAATTTCAAGTTAGAAATTCTTTCTGCGACAAAATTCAAAGAATTTCAGTCGGTTTGGGTAAAATAATGCATTGCTGGCAAAACACACGTGTTTGGCTCCGTGTTTTGTTCACCAGATCGTGCAAATAAAACTGTTCATGAATTTTTTCAAAACGCCTAACAAATTGTATCAAAATTACCTCCTGAGGGTAAAGTTCACATCTTTGGTGACTTCAACCAAAGATAAGCTGACTTTTTCAGGACTCTGAAATAAAAGCATCTTACTTCGAGTTGTTGCAGACAATGAAACACTGCAGTTTGTTTTCGACAAAACTGCTAATTTAGGTCTAAATCAAAGTAATAACGTCAAAAATCAGCAGAACTGTTACTTAGGCTTTCTGCTGACCAATGTACACGAAGATTCATGTGCGAATGAATCATTGAATCCCTTATGGTAAAATGAAACACTTCACACAGCAATCGAATTCTCTCTATTTAATCATGAAACTTAAAGACTCATGAAACTTAAACTGTGAATTCGAGGAAATCACAAAGCAAATTATGAAAATATTAAACGCAGATTAAGTAGTGTAAACTGGCAACTAATTCTACACACTACCAAAATGTCGTGTAAATTTCAGTCTCCCGAGACCGACACATGCAAGCGTCATTTAGTACATAAGAATGAGTTGAAAGTGATGTGACAATAAAGACTCGACTGGGAAAAAATGAGACACACAAAAATGATCACCAAAAATTCATTTTATATCAGATACTTTTCAAACTTCCAAGGATTAAATAACAATATATTAACTATCTTTCGGCATAATTTATTTATTGAATTTCTTCCCCCAAGCTGAATGCTCGTGCATTTCTGGTAACACTGCTCATGAGATCTTGGGCGAGGCTCAATGTTTGTTCATCCAAACAATGTTCATCCAAACTTCGTCTCCCCTATAAAAGTGACACGTCATTCTTTGTCATTTTAGTAGTGTTAACGTCTTATTGAAAGTACCCACCGAGCTGGCACGATGCCTCTCGGTGGTATTAAATTAACTCCCAGTAGTCAGTTCGTTTCACTCGTCTCATCGTCGTGTCTCAACCAAATAATCACAACACAACGTATGACCTGGTCAAACACTGGACGAAACACATGCGACGCGATAAATTTAGTGCACCGGAAAATTGTATCAAGGTAAGGCAAACTATGTGTTCGCGTCGTTTTGATTCCAAACCACGAAGAAGGAATATGAAACATCGTCGTTGAGTATGAATGCATGACTATCTTCATGCTTTGGGTGCAACACGACGAAAATGGAAAGACGTCGCGTAGCTCAAATCGGTGAAGGTGACTTTTTTTTCTTTGCGTGTTTTGTATGACGTGAATGACTTTTGTCAGCTCTGAGCAGGGCTGATATACGATATTGATGATAACACTAGTTATGTTAGGCAACCAATCAGCTCGTGATAGGGTTGCGTTGTTATTGTTTCGTCTTTGCTGCGTTTCAGCTTCAGAATTCAAAGGAGTTGTTGCACTCCGTCATCCCAAATGTTTGTAGAAGATCCGAAATATATTTTGGCTGACTTATCTCCATTGTCCCTTGACAGCAATCCTGTTCTAGTGCAGAAGTCGGATTTCTATTTAGAAAATATGCAACAGTAAGCACAATCTCTCCCCACAAGCTAATCGGGAGACAAGGGTTCTCCAACATTGATCGTGATTTATTCAAAAAGGTTCGGTTCATTAGTTCCGCTACTCTATTCTGCTTTGGTCTATATAGAATAGTAGACTTGTCTTTAGACAGTTTTCAAAATGACTTGCTCGTGTTTGTCACATTTGTGTTTAGCAATGTTCGTTGCAAACAATGTGACCTGCGCATTATACTGATCAAACTTGAATCACCAGAAAATGATCACCGAAAATTCAGTATAAGTCGTATATTTTTGAAATTCTGAAACATATGAGCTATCCCAAGTAGCACACTACGGTCATAACTAGTTGTAGTAACTTGATTATAACTTAACAAGTTATATTTATGTCATCTCAACCGAATGGCACCAAGTGTGCTACTAGGGATATTTTTGCAAAGTTGGTTTATTCAAACTCCTCTGCTAGGCTTAATAAGCGCACCTTGAACTTAACGCTATCCTTCAAATCCTGTGCAACAATGGCGCCATCTGTCTAACACATTTTCATCCACTCCGCCTTCAAATCCTTGTCGTTTTCGAAGAATTTCCCTGTTTCCGGAGCTCGCCGTTCATGATCGCCCAGAATGTTTCTACTAGGCAAAGTTCTGGTGAGTTTGGCGGATTTGGCTCCTTCGGCACAAAAACAACATCGTTGGCTTCGTACCTCTCCATCACTGCTTTCGCGTAATGACACGATGCCAGATCCGGTCAAAACAGAGAGTCCCCTTCGTGGGACCGGGCGCTTCTGGAAGCATTCTTCTTTATATATGTAACCGTTGATGGTGCAGGTGGCCGCACCCACAGATTGCCTGCAACACCAAGTACTTCTTGGCAAATTCGTCGACCTTTATCTTCCGGAACTTCTCCGGAACATCTGCCGACTTACCGACGAAACACCCTCAGGCCGGGGATTTGCTTGGCGACCGCTTGTATATACGTCTCGTGTTCTATTACAATGCATTTCGGAACGGTATTCTGTTAATCGGTTCGACTTAGCGACTTCCTTACCTTGAAGACATGAAATCCTTCTGGACGAACCAGACGTTAGAGTTGACCTTCTTGGCCACCTCCCGAAACGAATGGTTCGGCTTGCGCTTGAAGTAAACCCTCACATTCCTTGCGTTCGCGGGGTCGATGGTCTTCGCTTTCCTTCTTCTGCCTGCTCGCCGCTGGGTCGTCTGGGTCTCCTTGAACGATTTCACCACACGGGACACGGTCGAACTGTCGATTCCCAATTGTTGCGCGATCCAGCTGTGCGACTAGTCTAGATGTTCCACGATTGTGCTCATAATTTTTTGTCGAAGTATTTCCTTCTTGGAAGCTATCTCGATAACCACTCAACACCGTAACGAGACTTTGTACATGTTAACATTACACTCTAAAATAGTTTTATCCAAAATTTTATCATTTAGATTTAGATTTTTTTATTTATTCAAAAGGGGGATGTTTCTGAGAATCTTAGAATATGGTATTTATCGTTCGAGTTTACACATGCTACAATAAAGGCCTCCTAACGCTTCTGGAACGGCAGGTCCTAATAATGTACGGGTCAATGTTTGTCTATAACTTGCTGTACTCAGATGGCGTTTAGAACAAGCCTTGGCCTTCACGACGTGCCATACTGAGATATTCAGCGAGTTAAGATGGGGAATGAATGGAGGCCACATATCCTTCACCCAGAACGGCAGATATGCCTGCACCCAGTTCTGAGTGCGGTTCGAGGTGTGGCACGGAGCCCCATCTTGTTGAAATACAACATTTGGCTTCGGGTCGTACTGCTCTTTGGTCCACGGAAGATCATACTTACCAAAAATCCCTATGTAGATCTCCATGTTTCCTTTATCACCTTCTGGAATGAACACCGGGTTCATTTTTTTGCCATTGGAAGCCATCACTCCAAACACCACCACACTAAACAGGATGCTTGGTCAGATACACGTTTTTATGCTCGTTGGCCACGTTTTCTGCTCGGAGAAAACCAATATAGCGATTGGTTCTGGAATTTGAAACGGGATCGACGGTAAACATGTTCTCGTTGGAGAACAGGATTACCGGAGTTTTTCGATTAAGGAAGTTTGAGATTTAACACGGAGCACGGGAAGGAGTATTCCGTTTTCCAATTTGGACAACGAAATCAGACGAGTTTTTTCTAATGGAAAGGGGCCTCATTTCACGAAAAAGTTGAACACCTCGAACGTCCAAAGTTCAACAAGCTAAAGCGAGATTGAAGCTGAAGACCTACAAGAAGCAGAAGCAGCGAACAAGAAGTCTTACAAAAGCAGCTGGAGTGAAACCACGGGTGCGGAGACTGTGTGACACAATTTTCGTCAAGAATAAGTACTGCATCACTAGGGACGATAAAACGAAGTTAGAAGTTGGAAGCATTACCGGGATCGCAATATTACATGATTCGTGAAGATAATTTTGCTTACAAGGCGGGTACCTCAGTTATCACTGAAAATTTGGCAAACAAACGTCTGGCAGGCAATTTCCTCTTTGCGGAAGCCGTATATCGTGAATGGAGCAATGAATACAGATATTTACGTTAATCAATGTTTGTGAAAATACCTGTTGCCACTGATTTTTTACCATGTCAATTCTGTAATTTTCTGGCCCGGCCTTGCTTCGTGTAATTACGTTAAGTTGACAATGGACTGGTATAAATCAGAAAACGTGAACGGTACAGTTACCTAAGCACGTGAATCCCCCAAACTGCCCTAGAGTTCCTCTCATCGTACGACTTGTGGCTCTGGCCAAGAGGTATCATCGTAAACATGTTCAGCAAGTTGATGAAGCGCAAAAATTCAAAAGAGATTGGAGGGGACTACCCCGGCATAGTGATTAACATCCATACCTCTCACGCCAAAGTCACGAGTTCGAAATCGTCTAAAATTGCTAATCAATCTATGCAGAACCTTATAAGAAGATTAAAGAAAAATCTCGAGAGCTGATGAGCTTGATGAAAAAGCAATCAAAGATCTTTCATGAAATGTATAACCAATGTTGAGGAACCATATGTGAGAATAAAAGTTGATATACATAAAAATACAAATGTTTTTGAACAAACTGAGGGTGTGTCTTTTCTTTCTTTCTTTCTTTCTTTCTTTCTTTCTTCCAATGCAAGGGGACTGAAATGTCTTTTTGCGACATTTGTTCGTAGGACAATCGTGGAATGTTGATTGGCAACATTTTGCATATAGTAGTAAAATTGTATTTTATTTGTCCGTTTTTTTGTCTTATATACTAGGTTTTACAAGTTAAGTGTTTAGCCCATTGGGCTCTTCAGCTTTGTTTAGTGTTTTATGTGTTTTATGTGTTAAGTGTGTTTTGTGTTCAAATAGTTTTTTCAGTTCGGTCCTTGGGACATTGTTAGTTTTAAAATTTGATAACCTAACTATAAACTAATCTAAATCTACAATTTGAAAATCCTAGGGGTGGGGAACCAGATTCCGGATGATCTGGTGATCCGATGTCAGGCAGCGTGCCCTGTACCGATTGATAGACTCACTAAAGCGATCGTCGAGCATTTTTATCTCGGCCAGACAGTGGACCTCAGATGTTCTTGTCCTCGGAGGGTGTTCATTATCATCCTGAGGAACTTGTTTTGTACTCTCTGAAGTTTCAGGAGATGTGTTTTTGCACAACTCTCCCAGATTGGCATTGCATACTCGATGACCGGAAGTATAATTTGCTTGTAGACAGCAAGCTTATTTTTAAGGGATAATGTAGACCTTCTGTTGATCAATGGGTACAGAAGTTTCAACAGAGTATTACATTTTGTGACAGTTTTGTCAACCTGATCCCTGAAAATAAGCTTGCTGTCTAGAGTGTACACCAAGATAGACAGCTGATTTGGTCCATTCCACCGTTGTGTTGTTCAGGCTTATTTTACAATTCTCAGGCGGGACAAGTCTGGGAGAATTAGAATGTGGAAACAGGATGACCTGGGTTTTCGCTGCGTTGATACAAATCTTCCATTCAGTGAAGTATTCTGACAGAACATTCAGGCTTCGCTGCAGTTTCGCGGCAAGAGCTCTTATTACCCTACCATTGTGGACGACTGCGGTATCATCGGCGAACAACGACAGAGATCCATTTTCAGGGAGCGGGGGTATATCCGAGGTGAATAGATTGAACAGAAGTGGACCTAATATACTTCCCTGCGGAACACCGGCGGAGATCTCCTGACTACCGGAAACTGCACCATGCAACGAAACACGGAATGTCCTGTCAGAGAGATAATTTTAATAATCTTCACCAGGAAGATTGGAAGATTGTATCGCTTGAGCTTGTACACCAAGCCATCATGCCACACATTATCGAAGGCCTTCTCGATATCGAGAAGGGCCATAGCAGATGTTTTCGAAACAGACTTGTTCCGCCTGAGGATGTTCATGACTCGATTAAGTTGATGGACTGTTGAGCGACCATGACGGAAACCGAACTGCTCATCCAACAGGATGTTGAGCTCGTCAGCAGATGTTAGAAGCCGACGGTGGATCGCTTTCTCAAACAGTTTAGATAGACCTGAGAGAAGGCTGATTGGTCTGTAGCTTCTGGAACATGAAGGATCTTTCCCAGGTTTCCGAATGGGGATGACTTTGGCTGACCTCCAGCACGATGGGAAGTAGCCAATACGGAGGCATTGGTTAAACACCACCGCCAGATGGTTGTAGAACTGGGGGCTCAACTGCTTGAGCTCCAAGTTAAAAATGTTGTCGAAACCGGGGGCCTTCATGTTCTTAGAGGTCTTGATATAAGTCAACAATTCGTCAGCTGAGATCTCCAAAGCTTCGGAGAAGTCGTTAGGACTTTGGTCGATGTTAGTTATAAGCGCGCTAACGGCAGCTTCGTGTGGACTGACGATGTTTTGACCGAGATTGTGAGAGCTGACGAAGTGTTGACTTATCTCATCAGCCTTCTCTGCAGGTGTTATCAACCGATCCCTTGAGTCATTGACATCTAATGGGATCAACGGTGGAATGGGTCTTGGCTTAGTTTTTAAAATTTTTGTCATCTTCCAGAACGGCTTAGCACAATCTGGGAGAGAGCGAATTTTGTCAGCGAAATCATTATTTCTAAGGTCCACCATTCTGGCCTTAATAATTTTAGACACTCGATTGCAGTGACGTTTTAGAGTTGGTAAACCAGTTCGCTGGTATTGCCTCCGTATGGCGTTGCGTAATTGTATCAAATTTTTAGTGGGTCTATCAATGGGTACAGAGTTGCTCACCTGTTCAATCGCTGGAATGTGTTGCTCCCGGGCCTGGGAGATCGCCTGTTCGATGGACTGCAGCTGCTGATCGATGTCATCGACCGACTCGAGGTGCACGTTGAAATCGACGGTGTTGTCGACGTGTTGTCTGAACCTCTCCCATCTGGCACGATGATAGTTCCGTCTGGTGATTTGATGCCGGTTGACCGAGGACCCAACTTCGACCACCACCGGATAGTGGTCCGAACTGAGCTCCTGGTGCACTACCGGCTGGGCGATGTTGTTCCCCATGTTGGTGAGGAAGATGTCGATTGTCGAATGGACCCCGGATCGGCTCAACCGGGTGGGAGTATCCGGGCCCAGGACGGTGTAATGTCCCTCTTCCAGGTCTTCCTGTAGAATAATTCCGTTCCGATTCCGCCGGGTGTTCCCCCAGGTTTCGTGTTTCGCATTCATGTCGCCGGCGATGATGAACTGCCCCTGCCTCCGAGTTAGCTTACGGATGTCGTTTCGTAGGGCCGTTGTTGTTCCGTTGTTGGTACTGGCTTTGCTTGGGACAATAGGCCGCGATGATGGTGATTGGGCCGACGGCAGTTTCGACTTCGACTCCGATGGCTTCGATATTCTGCAGCTGAAAGCTCGGAAGCAGATGGCAGTTGATGTTGTACCGCAGGGCAATCGCAACTCCTCCTCCACTAGAGCCGCTACGATCCAGTCGCACAATCCGGTATCCAGGGATGAATATACTGATTTCCGGTTTGAGGTGTGTCTCGGTGACGATGGCGATGTCGATGGCCTTCCTGTTAAGGAAGTCACCGAGCTTCTACTGTTTTGTTCCGGATGGAACAAGCATTCCAATTTAGGATGTTTATGGTGTGTTTACGGTCCATACTTAGTAATGAACGTCATCGTCACGGATGTGGCGGCTTTGAGCTGTTCCTCCTTGGAGCGGCAGGAACGTAGTTGGCGATAGAGCTCTTGCACGAACTCCACCATTTGCTCCGCGTTGTAGAGCTGTTCATCGACGGGTGGTTGCGTGAAAGTACTGCGACTCGCATTGCCGCAGCCTGGAGGAGGAGTCGGGTTGGGGGCGGCGGCGGCTGCCGCGAAACGATGATGGACGGAAGCTGACGGGCGGTTTGCTTGGCGGTGATTCAATGGGATCGGTGGTAGGTTTGGCACCTGATACCGAAGCGACGGGAAATTCTCCTCGTTCATCGGAGGTGGTGGACGGCGTTGAGCAGGCCGAGACTTGGTAGATGACTTCTTGCGGATCGCCAAAAATTCAGCACGTTTGGGGCAGGTACGATTGCTGCACTCATGGTTTGCGCCACAATTTGCGCACTTCAGTACCGCACCTTCTTCCATCGGGGCACAATCGTTGGTACTGTGGGCTCCGGCACACTTGCCACATCGCGGCTTCATGTGGCAGTTGCGAGTTCCATGGCCGAACGCAAGGCAGTTGCCACATTGCGTCACGTCGTGCTGTCTCGGACGATACCGGTCCCACTCGACGATGACGTCGAAAAGGGCCCGTGTTTTCATCAGCTCCGCCATCGTGACGGATCCCTTCACAAGGTGGACCAGATAGAGTTGGTCCCGGTAGTTTCCATGTTGTTGGCGCCTGATGGGAAACACCTTTTGAGGTTTCAGTGCCACCGCTTGCAGCTCGGCGAAGATAGCCTCCGGTGTGAGTTCTGGAAGGCCACGCAGAATCACCTTCATTGGCTTGCTTCCGGGCGCGTCGTGAGTGTAGAACTCATGTTTCTTCGCGACTAGGTGAGCGCCGACAGCACGGTAGTCAGCCTCCGTCGAGCACATTACCTTAATTCCATTACTGCACAGCTTGTACAGCGGATGGATTTTGATAGCTGCAAGCTCGGTCCTGAGTGTAGCAATGTCCTTTGACGTCGTGAAGAGCGGGGGAACCTTCACTTTCTTCGGCACCTCATGGATCGGAAGCACGGCGAATTGATTGCTCGCTAGTAGACGAGCGTTGCGATCCACTGGATCGGCGTCATCGTGGCGCAGCCGCTTGGAGCTGCCCGGTTGCGGTAATGTTTCGGGAGCGGATGTCACCGTTGGTCGATTTTTTCGACCCATTGCCACAGCAATAGGTCGAGCGGGAAATGTATCCGAACTTTGAAGCACTTTTTTCTGCTTTGCCACCACCAAAAGATGAGCAAGCGCAGGCGATATGTCGCGAACCGAACACGCAATCGCGAGAAAGCGGGCGAGGGGGAAAAACGGGAGAAAAAACTTTTGCTGCGAGGGAGCGAAAAACACGACCGATCGTGTCGCTTGGTAAAACTGGAATGGCAACATTTTGCATCGGCGGTAGCCCTTGGTATTGATTCTACCGATCCTTTTTCATAATTGGATAGGTATCGTTTCCTTTCCGCATTGATCTACAAAGTGCATTAGAAGCTCGGAAACGACGTGTTTCAAGTATATCGCTCAAGAGACCCGCCACCCCTGGATGGCATAACGAATGCACATACTTTTGTCTTGAGAAATTCAATGAGTTTAAAAATTATCGTAGACATGAAATATGTGAGCTTTTTGATAAGTACCTAGAGCTAGAAAAAAAACTAAGAAGCGCAATTACTGACGTTCGTTCGTAGAATGACTATCTAGAGAAACCTTGATCACAACGCTTTGGAGAAAGGCTTGCTACATGCGAAACCGCTCATCCTCCAATGAGAGTCATGCAGTAAATATTCTACTTCGCTAAAAAGGTTTGTCCAGACTCTGTTCCACCACAACATTTTCGGGATACATTTTCGGGATACCACCCGAAGATACGGTCCTCTCGACGAACCATTCACAATGTTGCGATTTTCAATGGCACTTCTTTCATCCCATAACTCTGCGTCAGGAAGCGATATGATTGCTCATACTTAAGTCGAGTTTTCACCGAATTTGTAATTTTTACTAGAAAACGGTTCCCAGCCCAACTGCGTGTTTGACTGTTCGTATCAATTATTGATCCTGGACGTGATTCATTTGAAAAAGGTGGCCGAAACCTTCGTCAAGGACCGATAATATTCTATACAGAGGGTTCAAAAATGGACAATCAAGTGGAAGCAGGTGTAACTGGGCCAGGGATTAACATATCAATTTCAATGGGTAAGTGGCCAACTGTATTCCAAGTTGAAATTCAAGCAGTTCTGAAATGCTCTGTTATATGCTTACGCAAAAACTATGAACATTCAAATCTATACATTACGTTGGACAGCCAAGCAGCTTTAAATGCTTTAAAGTCAGCAACATGCAATTCCAAGCATGCTTGGGAATGTGTTCAATCAGTAGTGTAGCAATCAAGTCAATTTGTACTGGGCCATTGTGGAATTGATGAAAACGTGAGAGCTGATGGACTAGCAAGACTCTGTTCTGTCTTATCTGCTTTTTCACTTATAATCGAGATGAATGCCTGGGAATGCTTGAAAGTGGATGCAAACTGAAACAACACTTTCATAGCTAGGCAATCAAAGCGGTTCATGACTCGCAAGTTACTTGATCTTACCGAAAAAGATTTAAACTTATGTACAGGCCTGGTCACTCTCTCAACCAATATCACTTGAAGCTGATAGGAAAACTTCAAGATGACCCATGTCGATTCTGTGTTATGGATAAAAAAGACTCGGAACACTTGTTATGCCACTGCCCGACAATTTCCAACAAAATATTTAAGTTTTTCAGCAAAGGGCTTCTAGAGCCCAATGTTTGACCTTCAAATATCTTGGAGTCAGTTTTGATTCAAAATGCACTAGGAGTACTCACATTGCGTATTTAAAACAAAAATGTCAACAAAGAATCAATTTTCTAAGATCAATTTCCGGAATATGATGGAGTGCTCACCCGGAAGACCTCATTGAACTCTATAAAACAACTATTCATTCAGTTCTTTTCAGTTCAGTTCAGTTCAATTCAGCCACCTCATTCACTTGGAACGCATTCAATATCGTTGTTTACGTATTACCCTTGGCTGAATGCATTCGACGCATAATAAGAGCCTTACACCCTTACAAAACCGCTTCTGGAAGCTCTCATCTAGAATACTGTTCAAGTGTGGAAACAGTAACAACCTTGTGATTAAAAATTTCGAAGAAATGCTCGACTCGAGAAACCAGTCTAGACTATTGCGAATCTATATTAACTATATGTAATCCGATACTAGTCTTCCTTGCTATAATTCTCCTAGTATACGCTTCCATTTTCACAGTTTCTCTATTGATTATGATTCTTTCATGAAACAGGCTATTCAAGGAGTTCAAGATCAACTTATTTTAATTCCCCATATTTTTATTAGAAAGTAAAAACAATAGCAGATTTTATAGTAGATTTTACACTGGTGGGTCGCGCACTGAAGGATCTACTGGTTCGGTTTCTGCCTTCCGGAAGCTTCAGGAACATTGGTCTGTATGTATCGTTGAGCTGGCAGCAATCAAATTCACATTGTGAATAATTTCCGAGATTCCGATAGACCATTATTTCATCTTCTCGAATAGTCTCAGTTCTATGGAGGCTCTTCAGTCGATGAAAATATTGAGGCACTCATCTTACTTTCTTTCAACAATAACCCAAGTAGCACACTACGGTCATAAAAAGTTGTAGTAACTTGATTATGACTTAACAAGTCATATTTATGTTATCTCAATCGAATGACAACAAGTGTGCTGATGGAGAAGGAAGTAGATGTGTGCTATGGTCAAAACGTCATTTAGGATTACCTTCGTATGGGTCCCCTCACATTACTTAATTCTAGGCAATGAGAAAGCGGACTCGCTAGCAAAGGTGGGCGCACAAGAAGGCGAAATTTTTGATAGAAGAATTTCACACGATAATTGTTTCCCATTAGTACGTAAAAGTTCTCATCAAAGTTGGCAAAATGATTGGACAAGTAATTCTTTTGGGCGGTGGTTTTATTACAATATTTCAAATATTTAAGTAAGTCGGGGTTTCATTCGGATGATGTCAAGACTTAGGTCCAACCATAAATCGCTAGACGCACATCTTTACAGAATTAAACTCGTCGATAGCAATATATGTAAATGTGGAACCAGTTATGATGAAATCGCTCACGCAATTTGTCATTGCCCGGAAAATGATGCCTCTAGAACACTACTATTGGAAACCTCTAGTGGCCAGAGGTAGACAACCCTTACGAGAGGTAAGAGATGTTTTGGGATACGTGATCTCTCCTACATGCAAGCGATTTACGCATTCCTTTGTTCGTCTGATCTACACCGTGTCCAATATATTCTCAAACAAAATAAAACTATTAACTTCAAATCGATAATCCAGATTTTATTGATAGCTTTACCCATTTATTGCAGTATAATACTGATCAACTGCAGCATATGTTTTGGAATAACACCGCCAGGTTAACACAGGTTAACTTGACCAGCTTCAGACGTTTTTCGAAACCGTCACAGGCACGACTTCCATTAGAATTTCATCCCAAATTCGTTTGTTTACGGCAGAGATCGAAATTCTCACTCAGCTGGGTGAAAACCATGCTCTCTCTCAAGCAGGTTGTCGATGAGCAGCGAACCGTTCACATTTTCATCGCTCCTTTTTCGCCGATAAGTCATTATCCTCTCGCTTGCACATGCGAGAATGTCTCTCTCCAAAATTCAACGAATATATCTTCTCATGTCACATTTTTCACTGAGAACATGCTTAGATCGTAAACAAGGAGCAAAAGCCGAAAATAAGGCCAAGTCGGTGCACACTGGTACCGCCATGGACCATCATTATCGAATTATAATGACATAATACAACATAAAACATGAAGACTGGTGCATTTTCAGGTGTCAAAAAGTAAGTGAAAAATAATTATCGGCATCTAGGATTCACTGAAAAAGATACGATTTATCAGCTACTCATGCTCTCCGAAAATTATAAATCGCTGTTGCTTTTCTCGCGAAAACTGCTGTGAGCGTATAATAGTCTCTCGCTTCTCACATTCTAATTTGTTTCTCAAAGTGGGTGAAAAAGGACGTTTCTCTTCTAAGTAGGCGAAAATTTCGGTCTCTGGTTTACGGTTTTGAATTGGAACATATTAGACGCCCTGTGGTCATTTACCTTCCCCAGCACGTATGACTATACGAAATAATCCAAGGGATTCAGATCTGGTGAACTGGGAGGCCATTCATTCTTGTCCATTTTCTCGGCACCAACCCTGAATGAGATTTGCAGTATGCGATGGCGTTCCATCCTGCTGAAACAGATAGTGATCATTTCCAAACACCTCTTGTACATATGGCTTGACAACTTTCTCCAAAACTTCCTTTTTATAATATACGGCATTCACTTTAACGAATTTTTCGAAGGAAACCAGTGGTAATTTCCCTTGCTTGCAAATTCCTCCCCAAACCATGACTGTCACAGCACTTTGGAACTTCGGATGGTTCGGTACACAAAATCCCGCTTTACTCAGAGGTTTTTCTAATTTCTGAAAATAGTGCCCGGGCGCTCACCTTTCAATAACTTTTTTATCGCCACAGCACGAAACTTCTTCATCGCTGGTAAAAGAGAAACGCCGAATAAACATACGTGAAGCATGTTGAGTAGTTGCACGACACCAGTACAAGGAAAAAGTGTATGGGAATATATTGGATACGGTGTAAGAGTGTAATGTAGAACAGTTTTTCTTAAGTGGCTTCCAATGCAATTCTGTTTCAACGAAGCGCTACCAAGTGCCACATAACCGAAACTGAACGTCAACACACACTAAATATAGAAGCTACATTTCACCCAAAAAGGGCACACATTTATCAAACTCCTGGATTTCTTGATACCGATTCTGACCAGCTATCTTCGATCTACCCTATTGAACAGAAAAGATTACATCCAACACGAGCAACTTCCAGCTGAGTCCAACGAAAGGAGCCTTATGGTCCATAATGATCGTGAGTACATTTCCCGCTCTAATCGAATTCCCATATCTCTAGGCAACAGACATGCTTTCGAACAAGTCAATAAGTAGGCACAGCAAGCGAATCACTTTAACTTCAACCAATCTGAACTCCCTCCTTCTTCCCGATCTCGTCGAACAAAAAGCTCATATTGTATCCATAAATAATATCATTAAATTGAATGATTATTTATAATTTATTATTACAGGTATCGATTTCACGATTTATTTTCTCCGCGTAGTTTTACACACTTCTCCCGATATGGGTAAGCGTGAGCCGCGCAGTAATCGACCGTTTCCGCGCGAATAGATTTTGCGCCCGAGCACGCGTGCCCTCCAAATTAGATGAAATTAATTTCCTTTTGTTGGGCTTCATTACTTGCCTTGCCCTGCTCTTAGGTTCAAGAGAGATGAAATTCGCGCAAATAGGCGGGCACCTAGCAAAATAATACTTGAAAAACGAAGAAATTTTCTCATAATTTATATAGTCATAAAGATAATGAGCAGGATGTTCATCCCGCAGAACACCCAGGGAAATCACCTGCGCAAGCCACCGGCCATGCTGATGCTGGATCGGCAAAGAAGAAAAAACACTTTTATGACTTAATCCACAGCCAGAAACATGATTTGCGCGCTCCAAGTCCGATACAATGTTGATCCCACATCTCAAAGAGTCTGTCGAGTGGTTGAGAAAAGCCCCCCCTTCCCCACTCTTGTCATCAACAAGGAATGCATGTAATTACGGCTTATGGGCAATCAAAAAAAAAAAACTGCGCGCTCAATAAAACGATTACTTTATTGAATCAATTTGCCTCAGCCGCCGTATCGAAATATGCCCGCGCATACAAAATAAACCTCCAGCGAGCATAAAAAGCCATTCTGCTGCACATGTTGCACCGCAACTGAACAAACAGAACGTTATGACTTGATTATGGTTCGATATGCACGCTGCTTAGTCTATTGGGCTTTCGGACGGACGGACGACGGCGCGGGATTTAAATTGTTGTTAAACTCTACAAATCGGTGCGACGGATGCGGACGAATGCAAGAAATATATTTAGCAGAGTTCATTTTTTTTTTTTGCTTTTCTTAATACCTGTCCGACTGCACCGTAATTTGCATCCGTCAAAACCGGGCCTGCCACTGCAGCATCCAGCTTTAGAGCATAATTACAGATACGGCTTCTGAAGAAGTGCCTCCAGTGGTAGCCAGTCAGTCACTCACTCAGTCACTCGCTCGGTTTGGGTTTGTTAGAGGAATGTGCTAAACGTAGAAGACAAGAACAAAAACTATAATGCAATATTGCACTCTGGTGGTTCGAATTGGAGCGCACGATTTGGAAGGAATTTGAGTAATGCACTCGGCAGGGTGATGGAAACATGTTTTCGTGTAATTAACATACATTTTGGATTCAAGTTGCATGTGCTGAGCAATATGGGGTCAGATTTGTTCAAAAATTCACAAGAAATAAAATGATACTGTAAACCAAAACCATACCACAATCAGCTTCGTCTTCTTTTTTTTTCTTTTTATTCATTTTTAATAATTTAAGTATGTACAGATATTTTAAGAGTAACTTGGAAGATCGAACTTCAAATTCGCGTTTTTTTCTAACCTTTCATTCAACTCAAAAACTTTCTTAAGAACGTTATAACATTAGTAACATTTGATTTCATAAAATAACTTTCGAAAACATTTTCGCACTTTCCTGTTGATGACGCTTAAAGGGTGTTCCGATCAAAATTTGGTCAAACAGTAATGTGCGTGAGTCGATCAAAGTTCTTATCAATAAGTCAAATTCATTTTCTTTTTCAAGTTCAGTTCATACAGAATACAGGGGAAATATTCAGCTAAGATTCCTTTTCACCGAATGCGAATTGCCGGGACTTTCGTTTAACACCTGCCATAAGATTTTGTACAGTCTCCTTGTCCACTGTATTCGCCGTAGAACGACAGTTTGCCTTGAACTTTTTCTCACTTTCAACACCTTTTTGAGTCTTCTTAAGGTTCCACTTGACGATGGCCCAATATTGATCGATTGAACGGAGCTCTTGCGTGTTGGGAGGCTTCTTGTCCTTGGGCACCACTTGAACGTTGTTGGCAGCATACCACTCCATGGCCTTTTTTTCGTAATGGCAAGATGCCAAATCCGGCCAAAACAGAATGAAACAATTGTGTTGCTTCAGGAAAGGCAGTAGACGTTTTTGTAGGCACTCGCTCAGAAAAATTTCCTGGTTGACGATTCCGGTCGCAATGTAAACGTTGCTCTTCAAGCCACAGGTACAGATTGCCTACCACACCAGCCATTTCTTCACGAACTTTGACAGTTTGATGTTCTTGAAAATATCTGACACCTTTCTCCGTCCCGGTTGCGGTAAAAGTTCCTGGCCAGGAAGCTGTTTAAAGCCCGCCTTGACGTAAGTTTCATCGTCCTGAACAACGGAAACAAACTTCGTCAGCATCGTCGCGTACAACTTTCACGATCGTACTTTGGCCGACATGTTTTGTTTATCGTCGCGATATGGAGTCACCACTTTCTTCTAAGTTGACAATCCAGCTCGTATTTTAGCTCTATCCACGGTTGGATTTGCTACTCCCAGCTTCTTTGCAACATCTCGGACGGAGAGGCTGGGGTTCTGCTCGAAACAGCGGGCAACTCCTTTTGTCGTCGCTGTTGCCGCCGGCCTTCGCTTTTCCCCCGATCCAGCTTTCATGGCTGTTCATAAACGTTCACCGAACACTTTCAATACGTTGGTCACAGTTGATTAGCCACATTCAACCATTTCGCCAACTTGGTGTGAGAGAAGTTTGGATTTTCACCATGCACGTGATAATTTTAATGCGTTGCTTCTTTTCCTTCGACAACATTTTGATAACTGAAGTGCTTATCTCAAAATCAAAATCGAGGCATGACGCTACACGCACACATCTTGCATAATGAGGGGATTGCAAACTGTTTTAATGCACGATGAAAGGAAATGCGTCATGTTTAAGTTGACCCAATTTTGATCGAAACACCCTTTATCAGCACCACACAACTTTCTAAATTACGGCATTGACTAGCTGATTTCACCAATTCTACATCCGACCAACGTTGTGGTGACTGCTCCAGTTATCTTCAGTTTCCACTTCTATATTGCCCTATAGACGTGGCTTGAAACGTGCCTATTGGACGTGGCTTGAAACAACGTGATGGCTCATTTAAGATAAACTTATCTCTATTGCCGTTGTACCATTGTAGTTCATCCATGCTGTAAGGGCAATTGATTAGATCTGGCCGCAATGTAACTGTACTGTCATGAGACTTAATTAAGGCTGAAATATGTTTGTTGGCACTCCCTTTTGAATACTGCCGGGTTTATAGTCTTATCCGTCGCAAAAATGCTGTCCTGAATCTGCCAGGAACCTTGCCACGAGAAGGAGCCTTGCTTTGAAGAATTTGAGCTCCGAAACTAGAATAAAATCGGATTTCCTAAATGTTTCATCGTTGTTCTACCGTGAATCTTCCGTAACTGGCCGTACAGCAAACAGGCCCAAGTTCTGACCACTGTTTGCTGTTGAAAGCTTTGAAAGAGTTATCTGTTTGCTCGGTAAAATTTGTAGCCATTTAGGAGATGGATCTACCATGTACAGGAGTGGTCAGTATTCAGGTTTGACTATCAACCTTGATTTTCCGAAATGGCTTCAACCTCAGTTGATGATACGACTTTACTGTCTTGGTACTTTGCATGCACATTACGTCTTACGGCAAGAGTAGAATGTCCTATGCGAATTTAAAAATTTTCAACAGTTACCAAAAATTTAAACAATTTATAAGCGAAAAACGCGATTTATTTTTGGAATGATTATCTAAATTATCACATCTATCATTTGGACATTTTTACCACCACTTATTCAATTGTCAAAAATTATCACTTAAAAATTGTACACTAAAAACCGCAGACAGACGTTCGAGCTCGCAAAAAAGAATTCAAATTTGTTGTGCAAAATTCCATCTTGCACAGTAACACCGCCCAGCCAACTAATTGCTACATAAAATCTGAATGTTTGACCGGCAACCCATTTTTCTCTAACCAATCAAAACAAATCGGTGACGCCATCTGTTAGCTTATTGCTACTTGATTTCTTGAGGCAAGCCATGTTTTTACACAGGTAAATGAGATGAACTCGAAGGTCTGTCTGCGATAAAACCATTAAAAGATGATATCTCAAAGCTGTTTTTTGCATACCAAATGCACAAAAAAATTTCCTATCACAGACATCAAATGCAAGTAACAGAGGTTTCGTATGCACCAGCAAACGATACGTAAATTGGAAGTACCTTCTCACCGAAAACTTCATTCGTTCGGCAGTTTTGAAACTGTTAGAAGCGGTGACGAGCCAACGCGGAATTGGGGACTAACGGTGGCCAATATTTAGTGCTGGCATCCACTGGTCAAGTGGCCGTTGGACAGGCAGCCTGTCCACGTTAAATTTCAGACACCAAAATAATAGCAGCTGTTCGGATTTGAACCAGTTTTCTTAGCAGCACTTTAAACGCAGCTAAAACTAAACGTTTATTTTTATTATTTCTCGCAAGTAAATTTCATTTTTAAAACTACTTACAACGTTTGGTTCCACTCTCCCCTTTCACACAATAACCGTAGCGAATCTCTTTCTAGCTATCTTCCTCTGCTTTTTTACTGCTTTTATGTACTCGTTCCTGTGTTAATTAGTATTATTTCATAATTCACATTAATTTTGCCATTCCACTTTACTTACGGCTAATAACCAAATTATTATTTTCTTCTATTTCAGGTCTGTTTCCCGAGCAATTGTAGCAGTGATAACCTTAAATACAACTTGAACAATTTAGTACATTCAAACAACTGGAAGCACTTAGTCTTCTTTACTTACTTCCGAAAATATCAAATTCACTGCTTCACTTAAGTTTGATTATATTTCCGCAACTATTACCAAATTCACTTCTTCACTAAACTATATACTTTTTCCAGTTCACTAAATAGCAACAATAAACTCAATTTCTATGGCCGTTTGTTTTCCTTTTCATCCACTTTTCTATCCAGTTTTACTCTTACCTACACTACACTACACTATTCAGTCTTTCTCTTACCTACACTACTATCTAATTCATCTTTCTTTGTACTTTTCCCAAGCACAGCAACAAACGATACAAGTCGGCAAAACAAACAGGTACGCCACTAGCATCATCGTCGTACGCGGTAGTATTGGTAAGCACACTAGGCCAATTTCTGTGATAACAGCAGCAAATAAAATTTATGCATAATTCATCAAAATCAATTGTTTATTTCTCAATAATAGAGTTAAACCTACAGTAGAAACAGCTGATTAAGATGTTAATCCTTCTTTCTGTAAAATTCTCGAACTTTCTGTGATACACCCGCCATCAGGTTCCATACGGTACACGGGAAAAAAATCCGTGCCCAGATCCGTGAACTGCAGTTCCGTGAATTCGGAAACAGATACACCGTGAACTGAATCACGTAATCATGAACTAAATAACGTTTGAAGGGAAAAATCCTGAAAACGTGTACTAGTTCAAGGTCCGTTTACTTTTTCAGGAACGCTTTTTTTTTCTGTGTATCTGAGCCCGCAGTGACGATTCTCCATCTTCTCCTGAAATTATCGGTACCATTTGCTTTCTACTTAATTTTGAAGAGTTTCCGCTTAACTAGAGCCCAGTACTTTTCTATTGGGCGAAGTTCAGGACAATTTGGTGGATTGGCCGTGTTTGGTACGTATTCGATCTCTTGTACCTTATACCATTCCAAGACGGCTTTCACATAATGCCAAGACGCCAAATCAGGCCAAAACAGAGCTGGAGAGTCGTGAGTTCTGATAAATGGCAGCAATCGCTTTTGCAGACATTCTTGCTCGTACGCATCCTTATTGATACTGCCGGTAGAGACGAGACTTTTAGATTTCCGACCATAACTGGACACCTTCTTTGTCACATTTCGCTTAGAGAGATTGTAATTTTTCTCAGTAATGGCTACCACCGTCTTGTCCATTTGTTAAGAGCATATTTTTCGATTTGTTTCACTTCCAACCTTCCGATCTACAGTCAAGCGTTGGTCAAATGAATGGCAAACACAAAATATTGTACTTTCTGGTAGTTTTAGTTTCTTGGGAAATTCGGATTTAGCTGCCGTTAGTACACAATACGTTTGCGCACTTCCACTTGATTCGACGCCATTTTACTGAATGGAACAAGAATGTTGTACCACGAAATTAAAAAGGTAGTTTCAGCTGTCATATAAGTTAAACGTTTCAGCGATGCTTGGAATAATTCAAAATTTACACTGAAAAAAAGTGTCCGAAATTTAACGTGGAAAGGCTTTAGATGAGCAATGTGGCAATTGGCTCGTAAGCTGGATGATTGAAACCAGTGGTGGATTTGTACCAAGCCGGTTATGCGTAATGATGAAGATCGAAATAAGCTGCGGTCCTGTGTGAGCCAGTTGCAGTACGGTGTTATTATTATTATTATTTTTGCAGTAGGAAAATTTTCCCTAAGCGCGCTTTTGAACTAAAAATGTGAGACTGAGGGTTGCCAGACCCCCGATCCACTGAAAGCCTTCCCGTGTCTCTAGCTTCAGTCACCTTTGGGAATATCTTTCGGTAATACTTCGAGGAGAGGATATTGTGCTTTAAGCACACCCTGTGTCTATCAACTACGGATGTTGGAAGTTAGCAAGTCCCTTCCAACCTGCCGATGATCATTGCGCCATCGTCTTTGGAGATCTAGAACAATTTGGGAGGCCACTGCATTTACGGCATTCCAGATATCCCGCCCAAAAAAAACATCAGTGTTGAATAACGGCTTGCTCAAACAAATTTGGAGAAGTTATTCAGCGTTCCATCTAGAATTTTCTAGACGAAAAATCTGAACAACATCTCCAAATTTGTTTGAACAAACCGTTATTCAGCATTGATGTTTGTTAGGCGGTCTTTACACATACTCTGTATAAGATTATCCGGAGTTGTGTTCCAGCCGCTCAAAGACATCATGTTTTGGATTCCTCTGCATCCACGCATTTGAGATACGCGGGGCCTTGGCGTACCTTTGCTTCTGCGGGTACTGTCTGAAGCAACCATGGCCTGACATGATGTGTGTCAAAAGGATCTTAACTTCATCGTGTTACCGATCGACCCTTCCGTATGGCTCCTGTATCAGTCGGTGTGTCCTGCGACCATCTGTGAAGTTGTTACATTCACGCTGTCATTTGACCATATATGTCACTCTAGGGGTCTTTCGTATGTCTTTTGTACTTCTTTGGTAAAGGAACTCTACATCTTCACGCTATGAAGCAGAAAACGTCACATGACACGGAGCGATACGCGTTGGCCACTCTCAGGCACATTAGCTGTTAGTACGGTTTGAACCACCGAGCAACTGGACATCATACAAGATAGTGCCGAAATAGCCGTGGAAGGCTTCTTGTAGGCATATGCAACGTGGTTACCAAAGAACAGCTTTTCGACGATCATGACCAGCAATTAGTTCATGGATCGCTTTGAGGCAATAGAGCAGTTACCCATGCTAATCGTTGCCTATTGCTCTGTTGTTTGTTTATCACAATCTCCTCCGTTTTGTGATGAGTTAACTTCAGTTTCCTGGAGCTCATCCATCCCTCTACTATAACGATAGAATGAGTAGCCGTTGAGTCAACCTCTTGTATCCCATCGTTTCCAACTAGCAGATCGGTCTGTACGCCAACGAAAAGAAATACAAGATTCGGCCCTACCAGATATCTGGACAGACATCTTGATTCAGACATCTTTGCATTACCACTCTGAACAGTTCGGGATCCAGCAGGATAGCCAACTTGGTGGCCAGGTTTGGAATACCATCGGATGCTGGCGCCTTGTTCACCTTGAGCGACTTTGCGATCACAATGAGTTCAGTATTCGTAACCATTCAAAAATAACTTCTATTGAATGCACGTTTTGCCAGTTTGTGTGTGTTAAAGTTTTGGGAGACTTAATTTTACAGGAAATCTTTGTTTACGTTCCTCGATGTATTTTGAAGACGAACAACGTCTCTTGTAGTATTCATAATCTCCAAGTGTGTAGTACTGTGGACGATATCGAACCGCCAAGTGGTCACTGAATTTGAAACCACCTGCTACCTTCCAGTTACCCGAGAGCTCAGGACTCCAGTGCGTCACGTCTATGATGGACTCGACCCCATTCCTGTAATAGGTACGCTTGATGTCGACGTTTGCTAGAATGAGCTCAACCAGTGTGTCTAACAGAGTCTGACCCCAATGGTTAGTGAGGCTCCTGTACAAAACATCGAAAACAAAGTCACAAAGCTTGTATCACCTTCTCCTGAAACAGCTAAACCGATGCATTTTGACGGTCGCAAGAAGCTCGACATTAAGACGCACTATTGTCAAGTAAATTCGAAGCAGCATTACTTTTATTATCGGTTCCTGGATCTAACTACCGAGCGAGTTATTGTGAGCCGGGATGCGAAGTTCCTGGATTGTGATGTGACTGAATCACAACACGTTTTCAATTGTCTTAGGAAAAGACCTGTTGTGATCCAGTCAATGACGAAGTTGAATGTATTCCGAAGGAAATGACGAAGTGTAGGGTAGACCAACATCGTGAACCGGAGCCGATTGGAAGTGATGCAGAGCCGCAGGAAGATGAGTGTTTTGATAGATCGGAGAGTGGACACAGTGAATCTGAACATTATTTCGACTTGAGTGATCCGTTTATGATGGACGACCCTCTGGAGGTGACATATGAACCAATCGACGACGCAGCTTCGGAAAGTGTTCCTATTGGCGGAAAAGGATTTGGAAGGATCACGTGAAGTTGCCTGATCGATCCTCCTACTACGTAGTGAGTATGTTGATGGCTGAACCGGTTAGCTACAGTGAAGTGGTAGGGTGTCCTGAAAGTGATTTTTTGAACCGAGCGATGGAAAACGAAATCCAATTACCCATGGAGTACAGGACTTGGGACTTGTTTGACCTGCCTCCGGGAGAGATGGTTATCGGTAGTCGCTGGATATATAAGGCGAAATGCAACGAAGCTGGCGAAGTGGTACGGTTCAAGGCACGAGTTGTACCGCAGAGCTACAGGCAGCAGTACGACAAAGATTTCGAGGAGCTGTTTGCTCCAGTTACGAGACACGGACAATGTTGGCACTGGTGGCCAGCCATGGTTTGTTTTTGAAGCACTTTGACGACAAAACAGTCTACTTTTACGGCGACGTCGGTGAAGAGCAGTATATGCACCAGCCATCAGGCTATGCAGTTCGTGAACAGGAGAACAAGAGAAAGTGTGCCGTTTGAGATGGGGCATCTATGGTCTTAAGCAGAGCGCAAGGTACTAGAACCGGAAATTGTAAGAAGTTCTGAGAAGCTTGGGGTTCAAGACAAGTATGGGGGATCCCTGCTTGTTTGCTAACGCAAAGGACGAAAAATATGTCTAACCGTGTACGTTTGATGACGGTTTGTTGGTTGAACGTTCAGATGAAGATGAGATTACCCGGATTTTCGAACACTTGAAGCGGAATTTCGAGATCAACTGGCTCGGCGATGCCAGACTCTTCCTGGGTATGGAGATTGAGCGAAGAAATGACGGTAACTACAAGTTGAGTGAAAGGTGAGAAGTTTATTGTAGGGCTTGGATTTGAACCTATGAACCAGAGGTACCTGATGGACATAACAGTGAGTGAACCTATGGAAGATAGATTGAGGTACCACAGTATTGTCAGTGCGTTGTTGTATATGGCGGTTTGTTCTCGGCCTGGCATTACCCCTAGTACTTCGATCTTAGGACGTAAGTATCCCAAAGGAAGTAGACTATTTTGCAGCCAAATACGTAATCCGCTTCCTCAAGCGGACCAATGATTGGAAGCTAAGACTCAGTGTCAGGAAATTCGAAGTTCTTGAAGCTTTTTCCGACGCTGATTGTGCCGGTGACTCTCGGACATGGAACAGATGACTTGTTTCATGGTATTCTACGCAGGAGGAGTTGTACCGTGAACAAGTAGACGTCAAGGCTGCGTAAATCTATCGATGGAAGTCGAGTATATGGCTCTTGGGGAGGCTTGCCAAGAGGTACTCTGGATACTCCGTTTATTGAAAAATTTCGGCATGGAACAGGAAGAAACTATCATCGCCCACGACGAAGACAGTCAAGGGTGTCTGAGTTTCGTGACATCTGAGCGGACCAGCAAGAGAAGCAAGCACATTGAAACATCGCAGTTTTTTTTTCGGGATCTTTGTGAACGAGGTCTGATGCAGTTACGTTACTGCTCAACCGAAGTAATGAAAGCGGATATCATGACCAAACTGCTTGGTGGGGGGAAGCATCGTCAGCTGACCAAATCCTTTGGACTTGGCATCATCTGAGGGCCTAACGTTGAGAAGGAGTGATGGAATAGAGCGATGATCTATTCTTAGTTTGGCAGGACTGACACACTCCACTATTTATTTCAAAACCATCCGGTATTTCGGAATATCCGCTTCGGAATATCGCAGCAAGCGCTGCCCGCGTACGGTTGAGTTTTGCGTGAGCTGTCAAGGTCATTTTTTCTGTTCGTTATAAATCAGTATTTGTGAATTTTTGAGTTGTAATTGGACATGTTGGTTAAGTGTAGTTTATTTTTCTATAAAGAGAAGATTTGAAGATCACATCGAAGTGTGGTAACGACATGGCTATGAGCACATTTTCAGCAAAACTAGCATGTGCAATTATAGTGCTGGTAGGCTTTGTAGGGTCGGGTTTCTGTGCAAATCCGATTCGGAATGAGGACCAACGAAGCCTCATCAAGATAAGGGAATGTTCATCAAATGTTTTAGATTATATTTCAATTTCAATTTTCTTGCCCATTGTTTTACGTATTTTTTTCCAACGTTGCCATAGAGACGCATTAATTGTTTTTCTCGCTCCGCGGAATATTTCAAAATAAATTCTGTTTTGCGAATAGCTTTGATGATCCAACAGTATAGCTTTCCGGTCAATCGTCTTGCTTTATTTAAACAATTTTCGAGTACCTTTCCAAACAGACGTATTTGATTTTGTAAACAAAGAGGGGAAGTAAGATTCAAACGTAAATTTCTCAAAGCCCTCCCCTCCTTCACGGAAACTAGCATCACCATGTTAGGGAAATATTATTCCTTATATTGGTGGCCCTAATTAGCATAAAAGTGTTAAGGGTCATGGGCAGGAAAAGTTGGACTTTGACTATTGGGTCCAGTAAGAAATTCTTTAAGGAATGCCAACTACCAGGTGGCGAGCACAAGTTGTTCATATGGAGCTAGAAGTGAACTATTTTGTCTGTTAATATTCCATTTTATTTCTATTTAATGTTCTATTATTCCTCCTCGCCATATATCGTATTACTATGTTATTGATAACAATTTTCTTGATAAACAACGTGTAAGTTTCTATCAGATTAACGCTTAAGAATTATGGATCCCTCGCCGAAGGATGGTGTACCTTTAGGACGGTGAACCTTTAGATTGCTTATTAAAAGCATATTACGGGAGGAAAGAGCAACCTGTGGAGAATTAGAGTCTCATTTGAGCAATAATTTTTATTTCATTTATTTTCAGCATTGTTTAGTAATATATTTACATATTTTATTCGTACTTAAAATGACAACATTTCAAATTACCGTGACTGCGTCTTGGCATCCCAGTGGGTCTGGATAGTCGAGGTTGGTGGACTACGCATAAATGTAAGCCATTTAGATTGTACAATTCAATTTTCTTTGAATTAACTCTTTCAGGCCTAATTTATTTCCAAGTGTTATTTTACAAGAAATTTGGTGCGTTCTGTTTGATTCTTTGCTGTATAACTTAGATGGATTGAATTGAAAAACAAAGGATTTTTTTAGATCGTCTTGGTTCAAACTGCCCTGGAGGTCACAACTTAAGATCTTCAGTTGTAACAGTAGCTTTATCCGCTATACAATGTTATGATATGTATTCAAACATATTCAATGACTGTCCTAGAAGACCAATATAGATTATGAGATAATATTAACAAGATTATCCTATGATGTCTATGGACATTTTAGAAAATTCATTGAATATATTTTAATATTTGTCGTAACTTTGTATAGCTTTAAATTTTTTAACTCATGGTCAGTTACTAGGAACTTAAACATCCCGAAATAATCTGATAATGACTGGTGACCTTACAAAAGATTTTATGAATGGGTTTGAAGGCATATTGTCACCTTGTATTGGTGAGAAAACTAATGTTACGACTGAAGATCCTAATTTCTGAACTCAAGGGTAAATTTGATGACCTAGAACAACCCAAGATATATCATTATATATCATTATATATCATTATATTATAGATTAACTTCCAGAAGACTCACTTATTTTGGTCAAACATATATTGTTACTTCGTTTGGTCCAGAAAGCTATAGTTAAAGCTGTAAATTTCAAGTTTTGAATTCCAGGATAGTTTGGAAAAGCTAAAACAACCATAGATTATCTCATAATCTCGGCTGTTCTTCTACAATATTCAATGAACATCTTTTAATACACAGTGTAGCTTTGCACAGCCCAGAAAGCATTTGTAACAAATGTATGACCTTTGTTCTGATCTCAAGGATAGTTTGGAAGACCTAGGACTTGTTATATTGCTTTTTAATGTTTGTTGACCTTTACAGATTAAACTGATTATATTCAAATATTTTTTATACGTTTGCATTGCCTAAAATTTACTCTTTAGCTGTAAATCTTTAATTCTAAACAATAGGATTGGTTGAATGACTCAGATTATCTTCTTATGCATTTTTGTGTACGAAAATATTCACTGGATATGCTTGAACACGTGACGTAACTATGTATAGCCCAAAAAAAAACTATCGTTCCTACTGTAGATTTCATGTTCTAAATACCAGGACAGTTTGGATTACCCAGATTACCTTCCAAAAGATTCGTTGAAAATGTTTAAATGCATTCAGTCACCTTATATAGCCCAAAAAACAACTGTTGCAACTGTAGATCTTATTTTATAAGGTTGAGGATAGTTTGGATGACCTCGAATATGCCATGATTATCGCATTATGCCTGTTGACTATTCAATGAATATTCTTAAATGCATATTGCCCCTTTGCATTCCCCAAAAACCTACTGGTACAATTGTAGATCTTATGTTCAAAACTCAAAGACAATTTGGATTACCTAGGTCCTCCCAGTTTATCTCATTATGTTTTTTATGTCCGAAAATATTCACTGAATATGGTTGAATACGTGATGTTACTTTTTAAAGCCCAAAAGGCTTAAGTTACTACGGTAGATCTTAAGTTCTGAGCTCAAGGAAAGTTTGGATGACCTAAAATGTCACAAAAATATCCAACGATAACTGTTGACCATCCAAAAGTTGCATATCGCCACCTTTCATAGCACACAAACATACTGTTTCAACTGTAGATCTAATAAATACAGTTCTAGAACATCCCAGAAAGAAACAAAAATATTTACCGTCACTAACAAGAATTTAATATTATGCATGCATATGTACCATACATAAAAACACCGTTCACACTATTAATAAGTAATTATTTTTTTCTTCCTAAACTTCTTTATATTCAGAATGTTTTAGGTCGTAAATTAGTCCTTAAACTCATATGTTTTTTTTTTCAATTTTTCTGATAAAAGAATTTATGTAGAACAAATTTGCCGAAGACGGTGTACACTTTTATTCAGTCTGTTATTTTATACAGCCTTTTTCATTTCAGTGTCATATATGACCCCTTAGCACTGAAGGGGTTTATATTCTTTTTAAGACAAAGCTTCACATTTATGAGTTTTTCAATAGTTTATGGCCCAGAACCAAAAAAAAAAATCTACATTGTTATTAACACGTAGAAATATTTTCAATCCATTGGTACAAAAAATTTCGAACATGTTTTGAGAAATGACTGAGATATTGACGCTCAAAACATGACCTTTTTTCGTGACGGTCGCAATGCGATTGGTTTTTAAATTGTACCCCTGGGGACTTTTTAAAGCGATCGAAGTAGGTCGCGCTCCGGGACTGACGTGTTTGTGCTTTGCTGCTTGTTTTATCTAAAAAAAATTCGAAAAAATTAGATAGTGGAAATTATTGAGTAGTGTTGAACTTTTCATTTTGATAATGATTCGGTCACTAAAGATTTAATTGCGGTCCAACACGAGGCTTTCGACTGGTGTAAAAACAAAGTGTCCCCGGTGCAGACGGAACCCCGAACATACAGCCTTGAGGCGACAGGAGGAGCTCGAGTTCACCCGCGACACTCGGAGATGTTTGGTTAATGGTCGTGGAGCGTTCATGGTCGACCATCTCCTTAAGAACAGAATGTTATCTGGAGGGTACGCGGACCTGCTCTGGTTGCTCGATTTTATAACCACAGCAATGGAATGTTCTGGAAACCCGGGTGAGTTCTTTCCATTTTATCCTTTTGTGTCCCATTCCAATTTTTTTTTAGAATAGTTTTTGTGTATGAAATTTATATTTTTAGTGGGCTTAAAATGATGTGTTGACATCCTAGAAGTAAAGAGCGACTTATGGCCCTCACATGTTCCTATCTCACGCATCTGCAAGTCATGCGATCCCAGAAGATTGCCAGCTGAAACGTAGCGACACTTGTTGTCAATTTGACAATATTGATGTGACGGGGTGCGAATGAAGATCGTGTACTTTTGGATCATACTGTATATTTTCAATTCTCATTTGATGAATGGTTTCAGCACGCTTGGAATTATCTTTGCAGTCCAAAACCATTTATCTTAAGAGCACGGAACTCAATTCAAGCCTCAATTTGTTTTTGAGTATTTCAGCATGAACATTTAAATTTCATTTCTGAACTTCTGCATACACAAAAGTTTTTTTTTCGGGACGTTCCACTTTTAGTATGGAACCGTGTAGGGAGGACTGGAGAGTTGATAAGTTCACATGCCTCAACATTTTGTATTGCTTAAATTTTGTTTGGATTCGTTGCATTTCCATGCAATGATCAAGGTACAGTTTTTTTTTTTTTAACAACCGGCCGTGAGCTGGATAAGCCATTTATTTCAGAAATCATCAAGCTGGGATCTTCTATCACTTATACCGCTATCGTTGGAATGTAACTAGTATAAGGAAAACTTTTTAAAAGATGTCTTCTAGAAAAATATGTTGCTTTTCAGAGAAACTTCATAAATCCTTTATTTCAAATGTATGATTATTGTAATGATCAACTCCGTTTTTCAGCTTTACCAGGACCTTTGGGATATTTAAACACACCTTTTCATTTTTTATTTTCAATAACAATCCAGTGAATGTCAGTTGAATTTTTTACATATATGTTTAATAATTTCAAAAAAAGCTCTGTATACTTTCCAAGGTGTTTTGTGCAATGTTTGCACAATAGATGCAGTTTTTTTATTGTTTGGTGGCGCGAGTCCGGGTACGATGTTTTGTAGTAAACTAGTATATATATGTATGTGTATTTATGTGTAAGTTTGTGTATGTCTACATGTGTATGTATGTGTGAATGTTAATTTTATAATACATAATATATATACATATATATATATATATATATATATATATATATATATATATATATATATATATATATATATATATATATATATATATATATATATATATATATATATATAATAGTATATATATATATATATATATATATATATATATATATATATATATATATATATATATGATCACATTACTTATCAAGGTGAATCCTGATCCATCGAGCCCTACCCTACTATCATAGAAAAACCTCCTTCCTGTGACCTTTGTAGGGATGTAGAGATAAACACGGTCCCTAATTAGCAAAAGTCACACTAACTTTCCTTCCCTATTCCCAACTGATTGCAAGGACGTGGCCGGCGCCGTTATTGATTATTAAGGAAATTGATTCACTAAAACGTGTACAGTGACAATGGTCGGTTACTCCCAGCCGCATTCAGTTAATTCATTGTGCAATTTTACTGATTCTGATCAATCACGGAGTAGCAACCATTGAAACGTGCAATCAGTCAAGCTAAGCTGAGCTGTACCCCTGGGATTTTTTTATTATCGTACAGATTGAGCCGAAGGGTCCCAGATTGTAACGAAACTTTGGCCATGCGTTCCCAAGTAACATTGTAGGTTTTATGGTAGTTTTATAGCAGTCTACAAGTTTAAATTATGATATACAGAACCTTAATAAAACCAAAATTGTTACTTGGGTTGGTTTCATAAATAAATGAATAAAAAACAATATTTAAAAAAATCAGAGATGCCAGATGCCAGCAAACGCCAATTGAAGTTTACCGATTTTCCCAAACATCACTAACTTCATAAACTCATAACTTAAGAACGATTCATCATAGAACATTTTTGTTCTCCAAACTATAAAGAAATTTTCTTAAGAGTTTGGGAAATAATATAATTTAAAAATAAATGCCAATAAAATTTTCCACAATAAACGATTTTTTTTGGAAAATTTGGAAAAACCATTTTCTAAGTCATGAAAAATATTGAAAAAAATATTTTTTCGTTTATTAATTCATAAAGCATACATTGTTAGAATTTTGGTGGTGGTTTTTTATGTTTGTTTTGGGTAATGCCCGAAAAAAAATTGGCTATGGCATCGCAACAATTCCATCAATGTAAGTGTTAACGTGAGGTCCAAGAAAAGCGCGAAACTACGATTGGAATAAATCAAAACTTGTGGTCTTACTTTTAACAATTCAATTCGTACTGCTTTATTTCGCCTCAAAAGAACATTTTATATCCGATGGGGACAAAAGGACAGAAGGCCAGAAGGCAAGAAAAATACATCATCCAGTTGCTTGTGTATTAGCCAGTTGACGAAGTCAGTGAGCACCATTTGTTTAAGATCGGTTTCGATCACGGGCAGCGTATCGACTCTTATTCTCGCGCCAACAGCAAGCTTATGAAAGAATAAACAAAAAATTTGCTGAATTTGTCATGAAAAAAAACAGAAAATTCTTTTTCTGGCTTTTCCAAGCAATTTTCCTTCACTGTGGAAACTTTTGTAGGAAAACTGGCAACCCTGATTTTTTGAATATTGCTTTTTGTTCATGTATCCATGAACCCTACGTGTGGACAAAGTTTCGTAACAATCTGAGACCCATCAGCCCAAACCATCAGCATAGAAACCAAAGACGTAGTCTTTCGTCAGAATGTCGTATGGCATATTGATTAGCCAAAACAGTGTGACTAGCAAATGTTCCCAAAGAAATAATGACTCTTATTTACCTATAAAGTATCTTTTTGATGCTGTTATTTAATCATTTAGTGTTAATACTTTTCGCACCCCACAACTCAAAACGTAAAACCAGACTTATTCCAAAAAACAGAAACCTACCCGCGTTTCCTTGGAAATCACGGGCACACCACCGCCGGGGCCATGCATTTAAATATTACCCAGAGAGTGCTTGTGCGGATAGCACGTGTTACCGATTTCCAACACCCCGGCCATTCCGGACCGAATTCATTCCGTTCGTTGATTGTTTTTGCTCGTCTTGCCTCCTGTGCGAGCCGGTGCTACATTGGAAACTAAAATCACGAATATCCTCGCCGCACCCCTCACGAGGCCCCTCACGCACTTATTCCAAGCGTATGATTAACCGATCCAACCAAGGAGAATTCTGGAATCAGCTCTGCGCTTGGGGAGAAGTATGGATTTTTGAAGTTCTGTTACTCCTCTACTGCCTTCGAAATCCACGCTGAAAACGTGTTATTAGCATGTTTTCGCAAAGAACCGAATGCCCCGCGGAAAGCTCACGGCCACTGCCGTTCCTCCCTGTAGGACCAAGCTATAGCACTACTGCTTAATTTCAACCAGTTCTTATGCCACGCAACTTGTGATTTGTTTTTCCCTTGCTTGCATTTTTTTTGTGGGCGAGCTCCCGGACATACGGAATGCATTGAACCGGGTGCCGTTCTTTTTTTTCTAAACCGGATCTGAGGCGAATCAGCCAATGCAAACAAGTCCGAATCTAACGTGATAAGAGGAAATTAAGCGCGAATTCTTCGCTGGACTAGCGATTTGGCGGGGATGGGGAGGGGGATTAGAATGCATCGGACTGCGTTGCTGCTTGGTTAGTGGCGAGAGGGTAGCTATTAACAAAAGATTGTAAAAATTAAGTTGTAATTATGAAGCTTTCAATTAGCGTCACGCGCTGGCTTGTGGATGGCGGCCGTTGGTCGCCTGTGAGGGGTTAAGTATTCACATTGAGCTTGATCTGAAATTTTTTGTTCGAAATAATGGAGCATTGCGAGTTGCGATTTTCCAACAGTGCCAGCGGGAGGGTAAACTCAAGTTGCTTTGATTAAGAATATCCAACATCATCCGAACGCGCCCATTCAGCAGCCATCATCACTGTGACAAATCAATGCCCATTTAGCTGGAATCTATCACTTCTGATCTACATCTAATTGGACATCTCGTTGACCCAGCACGTGCATACGTATATATAAGCAATGCAGAGAACCCAACCGAACTAATCACTTGACATCAATCTACGGATCGAAATTTATACACTCGCCGTGGCCCGGTCCGGACTCGGCTTTCAGTGACTTCGACAGCCGCGACTAATTATATGCACGATCCAACCAAGATGACCATCGTCGGACTTCTTGGGTGATTTACAAGCGATTTCGGTGAACCGCAGCCAGATCACCAATCCAACCGGTCCGGGTGGTGATCAATTGATTTTGATCGGTAAATCGTTCAATTGCATATATGCCGCACCTGCCCCGGTTCAAGCGTTCGGATTTTTTTAGTTTCAGTGTTCCACTTGCACGACAAAAATAAACACACACAGCTGTGTGCGTTTCAAGCCTTGCACCAAGGAAATCGCGGTGGTTTCCCACCATCATCAGCCAAAGCGAACGCGGCTTATGCGCGCGCACAAACAGGCCCGATCAACCTTCAAAGAGATCCGCACTCGATAAAATCAATATTCGACCCATTCCGGTTGGTTGGTCGGTCGGTCCGGCTGCGATCGTGGCGCAAACTAACAATGGACCTTCGTCCTTACACGGGCCTTGCCTCCCGAGCCAGGGCCTTGCAGAAGTTTTGGCTTAAAAGCTTTTTGTTCCCATCGCCTTCCTCCGGGGCAACGGGGGGAGAATTAAGCCAAAAGGGATGCTACTTACATGCGCGGAAGGACTGATAAGCCCGGCGCGGCGGTCGGGGTAGACTAAATGGATAGGGAGTAATTCAATGGGATCGCGGTATTCATCCGCAGATCAGCTTTTCCCTCTCGTTCCTGAAAGTGCAAGGCGGCAGATATGAGCAAATGTAGCATACCGTTTGGATTTGCCGCTGATTCTCCCCTACTGTTACAGAAGCCGTTTCGGTTTAAATGTTTCTTTGTACAGCAAGCGCGATATCTTATCAGGGTTAATTCCTTTTTGGTGGATGTTTTTGCTCAAGCGAAAAAAGGCAGAATGCCGCCGCTGGCCGTGGCTGATGAAAATCTGTGGGAAAATTTTCCGTTCAAACTGTTTAACTCAGCAGGCTACTCACTCATTTCCGGTTGTCACAGTTGGTGTTTACGAACGAAAATGGACTCCATAGAAAGAATTGAGCGGACAGGAATTTGCCAGATTGTGCTGCATTCAATTCAGAAGTTGAAGATCCTGCTGTTGAACCCAGCCAACCGGGACTGTCTGGATCCGACGGGTGTGTATTCCATCGGGCAGCTTCTCGAGCAGCGGATTTCATACCTGGAGAATGACCTTTATCGGGTTATTGAGCAGTCAGAGCCGGATGAACAAGAATCGGTAAAGAAGACCAGTACGACCGATAGTGATGATGACGAGTTCAGTTACAGTCAGTATTGGAGAAATCGAATGGAAACCTACTCTCTGGAAATGCGGTTATCAAAATTGAGAAGCACGTTTGAAGATTTAAATCAGGAGCTATATGTAAGTTAGTTTCCCTTATGATAGCAGCATATGTAAATTTAATCTAGAAGTGTTCAACCGGTCGCTTTGGCCGGAGTTGTTCATGGCCCATTACGAGTAGAAGAGAGTGCTTGTAATTTGCTCGAAAGTGCCTGAGTTAATTGCGAGTACTTTCAATGATGACTCGTAGTTGTCAAAGTGAAGGTTTTATAATTGCTAACTGTCCGTTAAGCTGGGTACAGTAACATGCCAGCTATGTTTCTTTAAATATGATTGACACCGGAAACGGTGGAAGCCATTACAAAATCGTTGAAGGAATCCTTAAATGTAATGAGCGGTGGATGAATACTCCACCAGCAGCAACCTAAGTTTTGCTCGTTTCATTAGGTTTTCCTGTAAAACATTGTGTACCACTTTGGCCTGAGCCAGCATTTTTATTTTAGATACAGGATTCATTACAAAATTGGTCTTATCGATCGGTATTCTATCACGGTGTTAGACGTTCCAGAATACACAGATTATTTTTCCAGCCGAATTGGTCATAGATGTTTTGGAAGAAATAGAAGACACGCCTTCGATAACCTTCTATCAGCGCCTCTGAATTCCACTTGAAAATTCCGAGTTGCCTGTTCAGGAATGATTTCAGGCACCCAAATGTTGGAAGGTCACCTTTGAAGATTTCCCTTCCTGCAATGCGAGCTCCGCTGATGCATTTAAAATTTCCTTCATGACTTTCAGCGCATAGGCAAATGCAATTTGCATGCAAAGTTTCATATCTAACCGTCAGTGATGCCCATATCCACAGTGTGGTAAAGAGAGATTTTATTTTTTCCACATACTCTTCCTACCTCAACGAGAGCTCTTCTCTCTAGTTCATATTCATCTTCGTGTTTGAATGCGGGTAGCGCATGTGAGTGGAGAAAAATGGGTTTTATTCACGCTACACTCGATCGCTCTAGTGTGAGAAGAAGAGTTCTCAAATTCACAGAAGCGAATGCAGATAAATTCCCTGCCGCGTGCGCCCCAGTGAGCTCACCAGCGTACCTCTTTTTCTAATATGCAGCAGTGATTGCAAATTTGCTTTATCGCTACATAACAAAAGAAGAATGAAGAATTTTTCTTCCCGCTTCCTATTTTCGGACATTTTCAACTCTGACGACGTTTTCACAATCAATCGCACCAGCGAATCACAGAAAGAGCACTGGCGCGTCCTCGCACAAGTGTACGCGGCAGCGATCGCAAGCGAGAGAGCACGTGGGCGAAGACAGATGAGAGCACGCGAGAGCGGTCGTTTGCAAGAGAGAGTGATTCACTCACTCCAAGCCATCCCATCACAGGCGCAAACTTTTACTCTGTCTATTTACCACCGAGTAAAAAAACACTTTGCTTTATCTGCGGTGGGTTATGGTTGTATCCTCTGTGAAGGCAGAAATCTCACGCGCCGGCGTATTATTAGTGCGAAACCGTCAACACTGCTACTTTTCTATTAATTCGTTTTGGAAATCCCAAACTCATTGTGTACCTAATGCAGCGTAACATTGCCGTTTCGGATCCCGCCTATTGCACTTTGCAGCTGTGTCTCTGTATACCGTTTTGATTTCATTATTCTGTGGAAGATGGTTCTGTAAAAGTGACACTGCTACTATGGCGGAATGGCGTAGCTATTGTTCCACTACAGTGGCGTTGAATTGCTGAATAGCGCTGTGGGAAAGATAGTTTTCATAATTGCTTTTACCCTGGTCACGGCACCAATTTATGATGGCGCTATACTTCAATCGATCCAAGGTTGTGATTTTTTTACAACTACAACTTGCTATGGATAATCGTCTGTTATAAACGAGACTACTTCCCTCTTTATGTTTGACTGACTATATATAAAAGATTCTGATGGCACGATCGGGTATGCTGTCTCGCCAGCCGAACGAACGCGACTGACAAAACGATGACAAAATCTCATCTAACATGCGCCCGCCAGCACCAGCTATAGGTAAATGAAACACAAATTTTTGCAAAACTCAAGAACTAATCAAGCAAATGAAATCAAATTCGGAATGAGCGAATTCTTTAAGACAAATAATGTTTGTATGGGCTTTTGAGACCCTTTCTCTCTCTGAAAAGGAATGCTTCCATACAAATGAAACACAAATTTCAGCATAACTCGAGAACTAGAACAAGATATGCTTCTATGCAGGTTTGAGACCTCTCCCCTATCAGGAAAGGAACTAATCAAACAAATGGAATCAAAATTGGTGGTTCTCATAGAAAATTATCCAGGCAACTTAAGCACAAAATGTGTATTTCTCGGGTAAGCAGCATGTTCTAATAGAAGTTTGAACTCCTTCTTAGGCAAGAATGAGGGATGCTTGAGTTACCCTCAGTGCTACATTATGCACAAGAAGTTAAACTAAGGTTATGAATATTACGTTCAAACTGACAGGATACGGCGTAGTTTGAAGATTAATGTATTGTCTATGAAGCATTCTCTCGTGGGTCAATTTGACCAGTAGTGATAGTATCACATATTCTAGTCATTTTTTCACTGCCACGTAGTAGAACGTTTATATAAAGGCACTAACATCTGGTGTGATACTGGTGGTTTATGCCCCAATTCATTCTCAGACTTCTTACCTTCAATCTAGGAAAAAAGACTAAAAGTACACTTTACACTGATTTGCTCATGGTATAATATCTGAATGTAATTGCACCATTTTAGAAAGGGGTGAATGTTTTGATCTGGGTAATTACCTGATTTCAAAATGAGGCACATGGTCACAGAAAAGTATTACTTAAGACTGACGCTGACAAGCATGTATATTAAAGATAGGACGCGGAGGGCCGGCTTGGGTAACACCATTTGAAGCAGTAGAATGGACCTTTCCATGTGGTTTGTATCAGTGGTAGTATTTGATGATTTTACAGTACAGTTTTACAGATACAGTGACATACAGTATCATAGGATCATTGTTTCTCTAAGATAACACTTAGAGCCTCACTTAGGCCTCGTATGTTGGAGTGATCAAATCAATCATCTTTACCTTTCATACGTTATTAAAGTTAATTTAAAAAGAAAATACAAGTGACGTCTCAAAAATTAAGAGCATTGTACGGAATGTCTCAGAACCTCACGATGTAATTAAAATTGCATTATTTTAAACTATATGCAATCTGCATAGCTCTATGAAGTAAGTTAAAACAATATAAAATAATCATATATCAATAGAACTGAACATTTAGTGAGACAAAACTGTCCTAAAAAATTAGATCTAAAGTTAGTCACATGAGATTTCACATCTATATAAATCAATGTGTTTGAACTAAAGTTAGTTTTAACACGTTTGTTCCCAGACAATTTTCGGCTGTTTTGAGATAAAGGGATATGTTTTATGAAAGAAGTGCTTAAAACATTACAGGACAGATGTTGCATGCAGTCAAAATATATTAAATCCGTTTATTCTGTTTGTAAGTTTTTCCTTAAATTCTAATGTTGTTAAATTGTTTAACGTATTTTTGTATCCTACTGAAATAACCACCCACACTTCACTTTCACTTTCTTTAAACACTATTTAAAAAAAAACTTTTTCGAGCGTATTAGCAGAACGATTGTGATTGGGAAACTAGGAGAATTTTAAATTAACACTTCAGTTTGATCACTTTTAAAAAAATTAAAAAATAAAACATTGAAACACTTTTTCAAATTTTCGCTAGTAAACGCGAGCAAATTCCTTCGAATTTTACTACGAGCTTATCTTTTGACAGATAGGCCTACTTTGTCTGCTACTTACAGACTTCTTCAGTGTCGAGTGCTCGACTTGTACACTTGTAAGTGGTGCCAACGGCATCCTTCCTGTTGATTTAGATCGGTGTCAAAATTTGAATACTGAGCATCTCTGTACAGTAAAATATCTTATTTTAAACGTCAGTTGTATTCAGCACACCGTTTATATCTTCTTCAAAATTACACGAAAATTGATTGCAGGTAGTATAGATATGTCATTGCATTGTATCGTAAGGTTTTTTGACGTAGGGCTACATCTTTGTTTTCTATACTGGGGTACAATTTAAAAAACAAACGCATTGCGATCGTCACGAAAAGTGGTCAGGTTTTGAGTTGGTTTATATCTCAGTCATGTCTCAAAAAAAAAAATTCTCCAATGAATCGGAAATATTTCTTAACATCAATTTCAAAAGAGAACATTATTGATTTTTGGTATAAAGCTATTGAAAAATTCATATATGTTGAGTCTTGTATTAAAAACAGTATAAACTCGTTCAGTCCTAAGGTGTCATATATGACACCATGAGGAAAATGGTTGCATTAAATCACAGCTTGAATGAAAACGTTCACTGGCTTTGGCAAATTTGTTCTATTCTTTTTTCTAAATAAAATTTTTAAAAACATATGAGTTTAACGCCTAATTGAGGACCTAAGCCAACCTGAATATAAATTAGGTTCAGGAAGAAAAAAATTATAACTGATGAATAGTGTGAAGTGGTGTTCTAGAATATGGTAAATATGCATACATGTTACATACATACATACATTCTTGTTAATAAGTGATAAATTTTTTTTTGTTTCCTTCTGGGATGTTCTAGGTCAGCCAAAACGTGTTTGAGTATTTGAACCAAAAGTACTTCAGAACTTCAGATCTGTAACAGTAGGTGTATAGCCAATGAAAGGTGACAATTTGTATCCAAACATATTTAATGTATCATTTGAAAAATCAACAGTAATTATTGGATAATTTTGTGACGTTCTGGGTCATCCAAACTGTCCTTAAGTTCAGAACATAAGATCTACAGTTGAAACAGTAGGTTTTCGGGGGATGCAAAGGGACTATATGTTTTTAAGAATATTCATAGAATAGTTTGCAAGATCAACAAGCATAATGCGACAATCTTGGAATATTTGAGACCATCCAAGAAGGTCAACAGACATTATTTTATAATTTTGAGGTCCTCAGAACTTGAAATTTACAGTAGGAACAATAGTTTTTTTTGGGCTATACAAAGCTACGTCACGTATTCAAACATATTCAGTGAATATTTTCGAACACAAAAATACACAAAAAGATAATCATGAGATGCTCTGGGTCATCCAAACCGTCCTAGGGTTAGGAACTTAAGATTTACAGCTGTATCGGTAATTTTTAAGGCAATATAAAGTTACAAAAAAAAAATTCATACATGTTTCATAAATTATTTCAAAGGTCAACTAACAGTATAAAGCAATATGACACGTTCTAGGTCATCCAAACTATCCTTGAGATATGTCAAAGGACCAACAGTTGTAACAAAACCTGTTTGGGCTATGCAAAGCTACGCTGTGTAATGAAACATATTCGTTGAATATCTTGGAAGAACAACAGACATTAAAAGATAATCTTGGATGTCCAAAATTATTCAAACTATCCTGGAATTCAAAACTTAAATTCTATAGCTTTAACTATAGCTCTCTGAACCAAACAAAGTAACAATATTTGTTTGATAAAACTAAGAGTCTCTTCTGGAAGTTAATCATATATAATGAGATATCTTGGGGTATTTTAGGTCACCAAAGCTTATTTTAGGTCACCAAATCTTTAATCGTAATATTAGCTTTATTCCCATCCCCATCAGTCATTATCAGATTATCTTGGGATGTTCAAGGTCAAAGAAGCTCACCATGAGTTCAGAACCTTTAGGCTATACAAAGCTACGACAAATATTCAAACACATTCAATAAATATTCTGAACCGTCCATCAAAGGATATCGTTGTTAGTTTCAGGTTATTCAAAACTTAAGATCTACCATTGTAACAGTAGCTTTATGGGCTATACAAAGTTACAGTAGTTGGTTTGGCTTAGAATCTAAAAGTGAATTGCTGACTTTCTGTCTGACTCTTATAAACTCGCAGACTACCGAACCGATCAGCGTGAAAATTTGAATTCAAGCATTTTTGGGGCCGGAAAAGGTTCTAATGATGGTCTGAGACCCCTCCCCGCTCTGTAAAGAAGAGCTCCCGTACAAATAGAACACTAATTTTTGCATAGTTCGAGAATTAATCAAGCAAATGGAATCAAATTTTGCATGTGGGATTTTATGAGGGCGAAAAATGTTTTTATGATAGTTCGAGGCCCCTCCCATCTCCAAAAAGGGGGCTTCTCATGCAAATAAAACTGTCGTTTATGCATAATTTGAGAATTAATGATTAAATGGAACCTAATTTGGCATGTGGGGATATTGGAGGCAATAGATTTCCCTTCTGTGGTTCGAGAGCCCTCCGCTCCCGAAAAAAGGGGGGAGGGAGGTCTCCCATACAAATGAAACACAAATTTCTGCATAACTCGAGAACTAATCAAGCATATAGAACCAAATTTGGCATGTGGAAGTTTATGGAAGAGAGAAATGTTTCTATGGTGGTTTGAGATTCCTCCGCCCTCTGGAAAGGGGGTCCCTAACAAATGAAATAAACATTTCAGCATAACTCGAGAACTAATAAAGTAAATGGAACCACATTTGGGAGGTGTAGGTTTTTGAATACGAGAAATGTTTCTCAGGTGACTTGAGACCCCTCCCTTTTCTGAAAGAGGGGGCGCCCATACAAATGAAACACGGATTTCTGCATAACTCGAGAACTAATCAAGCAAATGGAAACAAACTTATCAGGTGGTTGTTTTTGGAAGCAGAAAATGTTTCTATGGTTGTTCGAGACCCCTCTCTTCTGAAAAGGGGAGGGTCTCTCATACAAATAAAACAAACGTTACTGCATAACTCCAAAACTAATCAAGCATATGGAACCAAATTTGGCATGTGGTAGGTTTTCAAGGCAATAATTGTATGGTAGTTTGAACTATTGAGATGGATAGTTTTGGTCGCAGTTTTACCACTAGGGTCCGAGTCGATGTTAGTGCCGCGATAGATTCTGACATCGATTATGTCGGAGAAGTGCCGTTCAGCAATCAAAATGTTATCGATTTTCTATTCTGTCTTCTGTGGTGATCTCTAGATGTACTGGAGGCCGTGCAGGAAGGGTGTGTTTACTTACCTTACCAATCAGACCAAGGACGGCGTGACCTCTGCTGTACACAGGCGTTGTTTTCATTGTAATCGGTTCATGGCTGTACCTCGCCAGCCTCGCTGTCTGGGGAGGGTCCGCAGATCGCCTTCTACTTGATCGATCCACCTTGCTCGTTGCGCGCCTCTTCTTCTTGTACCTGTAGTTTTCGAGAAGCATTTTCACAGGACTGTCGTCCGACATTCTTACGACATGCCCAGCCCATCGTAGTCGACCGATTTTTGCGATGTGTACGATGGGAGGTTCTCCTCAGCAACTGGTGCAATTCGTGGGCCTCCACGTTCCGTCCTCCATCTGCACTCCACCGAAGATGGTACGCAGCACCTTCCGTTCAAAAATACCAAGGGCGCGTTGGTCCTGCACTAGCAATGTCCATGTTTCGTGGCTGTAGAGAACAGCCGGTCTTATTAATGTCTTGTAGATGGTCTACTTTGTGGCTCGGCGAACTTTGTTCGATCTCAGCGTCCTTCGGAATCGAAAGTAGGCACGATTGCCAGACATAATGCGCTTTGGTATTTCTCTGCTGGTGTCGTTATCGGTGGTTACCAATGAGCCCAGATATACGAATTCGTCTACAACCTCGATTTAATCACCATCGATCTGAACTCGTGCTAGGAGGCATTGTCTTCTCGTGAGCCTCTTCCCTTTATCTATTTTGTTTTCAACGAATTAATCACAAGCCCAATCCTACCAGCTTCAGCCTTAAGTCTGATGAAGGTTTCCGCGAATGGTGTGCTACGAATGATTATATCCTTAGGCCGTTGTGGTTTATTCGCACATTTCTCACCGAGTGAGATCTGCCAGACCTCTTCCGGCCATCCAATGAAGAAGTGTCACGGCACCTTCTGATGGTTCGATAAGGAAATCACGCTTTACAGCTAGGGTTGTCAGATAACGCCCTAGCACTCCTCTTTAAAAAACTTTGTAATCACCACTTTACAAAATCGCTCCATAGTTCGCAAAAGAAAGACACTGAATGAAAACAAGCAAACATGATAATATGAATAAGTCCTAAAACCACATTTCGAAACAGCATTCTATGAGTTCGTAAAGTCGAAATAGAACCTTTGATTGATGCAAAAGGAAATTGAGAGGTTTAAAGATTGTTGTAAACAAGCTGTGTAGGTTCTCATAAACCTGACTAAAATATGAAACCTCTTGGTACCATAATAAAGCCAAATTGATATCTAGTGGCTTTCATAAAACTATAATAAAACTTAATAAAGCAGAATTGTTTTGACAATGTTAAAAACTGGACTCGGAAAAAATTAGACACACAAAAATGATCACCAAAAATTCATTTTAAATCGGATACTTCTCCAATTTTCAGGGATTAAATAACTATATATTAGCTATGTTTTGGCATAATTTATTTACATTTGTACATTTCTCTTAACACTGCTCATGAGATCTTGGGCGAGGCTTTGTCCATCTTCCTTACACAATTTCTCCCAGTTTTTCTTCAAAGCTTCATCGGGTTTGAATGTTTTTCCGCTTTTCTTCAACTTCTTCTTCATTATTGCCCAAACTTTTCGATAGGACGAAGTGCTTGTGTATTTGGCGGGTTCGCCTCCTTCGGGACCACATTAGCGCCCTTCGCTTCGTACCAATCCATTACAGGCTTGGCGTAATGGCACGAAGCGAGATCCGGCGAGAACAACGTGGGACCACGGTTAGGGCGGAGGAAGGGCAGCAAGCGCTTCTGCAAGCATTTCTCTCGATAAATCTGCCCGTTTATGGTGCCAGTTGTAACAAACGGCTTGCTGTACCGTCCGCACTCACATATCACCTACCACAACAGGTACTTCTTCACGAATTTGTCCATCTTTCTCTTCCGGAACTTTTCCGGAACCTCCATGCGGGACGTACCGACAAAAAACTTGAGGCCGGGGATTTGTTTGGTGTCCAGCTTGATATTTGTCTCGTTGTCCATGACGAGACAGCCTGGCTTGACCAGCCACTCACGGTACAGCTTCCGCGCACGCAATTTGGCCACCATGTCTTGCTTGTCAGTCCGGCTTGGCGCCTTCTTGACCTTAAAAACACGTAGCCCTGCCCACTTCATGGTCTGCTGGACGAACCACTTCGACGAATTGACCTTTTTGGCCACGTCTCGGGTGGAAAGGTTCGGGTTATTCTTAAAGTACTGCCTTATCTTCCGCGCTTTCTCTGGGTATTCCGTTTTCGGTTTTCGGCCGCAGGTTCCAGCACGCCGCTCGATGGTCTTCGTCTCCTGGAACATCTTCACAACCCAAGGCACGATTGAATGGTGGTTTCCAAGCCTTTTGGCGATCCATCTGTGCGACTGACCAGGATTATCGATCACCGCGCCCAAGATTTGCTGGCGTAGCTCTTCTTGTTTCGAATGCATTTTGAAAACTACTTGACATATCGCGAAAAATTTTGCACACATAAACATAACACTCTAAACTAGTATTACTCGAATTTTAATGTTTATTCACGCAATAAAAATTTACACCCAAAACAAAGTGTCGCATTTTTGCCGAGTACAATCTTTACTTGGGATGACACGTATTCATCATTTTCCCAACTCAAGAGAAGAATCATACAAATCCTTTCACAATATCTGTTATGTAGTTGGTAGTCACATCGATAAAAAAGGTGTTTAAAAAATAGTTGTGAATAACCTCATTCCAAGATCAAGCCCAAAAACTTCATACATTTATTATCCCCAGGAAAGAGAGCAACTGGAAATCTCTCGCAACAGGTTCGTGGACAAGTGGTCATCCGCCCGTCAGGAACAACTGATCTACTCAACAGCAATGCGATCGGACTCCTTCCAAAAGGACATTGATCGTCAGCAGTTGGAAGTGGAATCGGGACTGCGAGCTATCCGTAAGGCAAATGACTTCTACGATTGGCAACTGGCCAAAGTGCAAACCGATATCGACGACTGGAAGGTCCGCTTCGATGCCGAGAAGGAACAAGTGGATTCCCGTCTGCAAAAGGCTCGCACCGAGAAACGGCTCTGGGAGGAACTGAAAGAAAAGATGAAGGAAATGAGTCGGGAAATTGCCGAACTAGAACAACTGGAAGCGGACTTTATCACGGAGGAAGACCACAAGAGATTGTGCGAGAAGTATGCCGTTCAGTTACAGGTTTGTTTTGAATTGGATTTGAGGATTAGAACTGATTTTAACCTAATTCAATGCAGGCTTGGTGGCGCGGTGTTATGGTTCGAAAAGGATTTGGACCGTTCGGGAAAGGCAAGAAAACGAAAGGCAAAAAGAAAGGAAAGGCAGCCAAGTCCAAAAATAAGAAAATTAACAATTCTAAAAAATGATGCCCGAACGAAATTTTGAAAATTATAATACAATAAATTTTTGAATAGAATCAAATACTGCAGAACAATCACTCCACTGGTTTGAAAAATCGATTGCGATAAGTTTACAACGCCAATAAAAGAACGACATTTCGATAAATTGCTTATCGCACCTCACAACAGCACTAAAGAGCTATATGTACTCTCCGGCAAAAACAAAAAGTAATATCCCCCATTTCCATAGTGCTCAAGCGCGTTGAAACAACTGTCAGTTACAGCAGCAGCAGCCGTGCGAGGCAAAAAAAATCCTATCCCGGTGCCGACCAGATAAATTGATCAATAAATAAAATAAATGAAAATAAATAAACATTCCCACGCCACTGTCTGCGGTCACTTGCACAGGGCTGGAATCTGCGGTCTCCTGACTTTCCTCTACCCTCAGTCGGGCCAACCACGCATATGAATGTGATCGAGCAGCAACCGAATCCCGCCGTGTGCGCGGGAGATCGCGCGCAAAAACTCATGTTGGAAGTTTCCAAAGGCCGCCACTCAATGTTTTACAAACTTGCCTCCGGATCGGGCAGTGCACGCGCGGTCGGCCACCTTCTCAATCGGGCTAGCCGTATCTATAGCGATCATGAGGCCATTAGCCACCAGGAGCAAACGAGACACTCGAGGGTATCCGAGTCTGCCAGCTGCTCATACGAGTGAACTCTAATCCCGAGTCGGGCTTAGGAAAGATCTAGCTTGGTACCAATTCGTGCAATGGAGATTTACCGTCATTAATCTCATTAGATGCACATACTTAGTTTTAGCGCGCAACAACAGGCTACTGGCTGACCTTTCCGGTAAGCTTTTTTTGGTGATTGGTGGCTGGAATGGTTCTGTCCAGTTTGCAAACATGGGATTGTGCAATACACTGAATTTCTTTTTTACGACAGTAATGGTATTGGTATGGAAAAACATGGTTCCAGTAACATTGGCCACCGGGAATCTGCTACAGATGGATAGAGGTTGTTGATTCAATGTGTGAGAAAAACAGTCCAGAGTAGTTATAGAGAGTTTTTGTCTTCGGCAAAAGTTTCTCAGTATGTCATTCGTCGTCTTTTGACATTATCATATTAGTTCCACATCATGCCGCAGATATGGCGCTGCTGTCTATCTTTTCTAAACTAAGCGCTAGAGATTTGCCGTCCTCGGCAAAGTTTCTCAGTGTGTCATTCGTCGTCTTTTTAAATTATCATATTTGTTCCAAATCATGCCGCAGAGATGGCGCTGCAGTCTATATTTTCCAAATGAGGCGCTAGAGAAATGCCGTCTTAGGCTAACTTTCTCAGTATGTTGTTTGTTGTTGTTTGACTTTGCAGTATTATGTATACTGTAGAGATGGCGATGCAGATTATCTTTTCCAAATGAATTACTAGAGAGTTACTGTCCGTGGAAAAATTTCTCAGTGTGTCATTCGTCGTCTTTTGACATTGTCATATTAGTTCTAAATTATGCCGCAAATATGGCAGCGCCATCTCCGAGGTACGATCTGGATCTAACGTGATTATTTTCAATGCCTTTATTATATACAATTAACATCTTTGCTAAAGACAGCACCTTCCTAGAGCACGATTTGGCAATTTAGATTGCGGCGCCATATTTGCGGCGCCATTTGGAACTAATCTGATAATGTCAAGTGAATATATTTTACATTCTCATCTACTTTACTCAGAACGGCAACTCTCTAATGCTTCATTTGAAAAAGATATTTAACTACGCGGTTTTTTTACGCGGTCCGTTATTTCAAAAAACGACGTAAGAAAACGCGTTATTTAAAAATACAACGTAAAAACACAGTCAAGTCGCAATAGACGTGAAAAAATTTGATTATTGGTGTTGATTGTACATTTCCCAATTTAGCCTCTTGAACAATACTGTTTAGAACAAGAAAATTGTTGTTCACAGTTTATTATATGTACTTTTTTTTAAATCCACCAAAATTGTTTGCTGTCTTTGTAAAAATCATACGAAATTTTGAGTTTTAATTCCATACCGGATTTGGACCTGGCTTGGGCTGGCGCTTGAATCTAGTTAGGGAAGGTCCCATAATTATGTCACGTGGTCGGGGGGGGGGAAGGGAGGGTTTGGGAAAACGTGACAATCCATACAAAAAAATTGAAGGTCTATACAAAAAAAGTTAAAGGGGGGTTATAAAAAGTCACTTTTTGCGTGACGTAATTAATGGACGTTCCCTTATGTAGCACAGTATTTGGAGGAAATGCCACCGCAGAGAGGTGGTGATATCTCAAGCTGACCATGGCTGACGAGCATGACAAGCATGTATATGCACTAGATAGGACGCGGAGGGCCTCGCTTAGGAAACAACCATTTTGAGAAATAGAATAGACTTTCCTAAGTAGTTTGTATTAGTAACAGTGTTCACGGTAGTCATTTTCTTTATCAAAGGGTCATTGTTTTCATTAATTTCCTTGTATCGCCAATTTTTTTCTTATCAGGTTAATTTTCAGGCACATGAGGTTGAAATTTTGTTTAACCGTTGCACAGTGGGAAAAAAAAGTGCCCAAAACGCGAAAGAATTCTATATCTCAGCTCAGAGTAGAACAATTTTTGTAAATGTTACAAACACTGTCTGGGGAGCAAATGACTCATTTTACCCTGGTTCTCCTAATATTTCTTTGTTGTTCAGAAATTTTCTCGGTGTGACTCATGATAAACAAAATGACGCTAATCCTATGTAAAATTTCTAGGAAAATCGATTGAAGTCGGTTTCGTTCACCGCACCGCTCTGTGAATGAAGATATGGAGGATTTTACCCTGATTCCCCTAATATTTTCATGTTTTTCAAAATTTACTATGCTCGGTGTGACTCAAAATCAATAAAATAATGCTATTTCTTGTAAAGTTTTCTGGAAAATCGATTGAAATTGGTTCATTTACCGCACGCCTCTGTGAGCGTAGATATAGCTGATTTTACCCTGATTCCCCTAATAGTTTTGTGTTATTAAGAGATTGCTTTGTTCGGTGAGACTCAAGAACCACAAAATAAAGCTAGTCCTATGTAAAATTGCCTGCAAAATCGATTGGAGTTGATTTCATAAACCGCATGGCTCTGTGAATGAAGATATGGCTGGTTTTACCCTCATTTCCGTAATATTTTTGTGTAATTCAGAAATTTATTTGTTCGGTGTATTTCTACAGCAACAAAATAAGGCTAGTCCTATGTAAAATATTTTCCAGAATCGAATGAAGTTAGTTTCATTCACCGCGGGACGTTTGAGCGGTGCCCTGTTTTCTAATAATGATTTTTTTCTTTATGTCGAAAATAAAGGGGAAATCAGGGTAATATGTGTCATATCTTTGTTCTAAGAGCCGCGCGGTGAACAAAATTAACATCAATCGATTGTCCAGAAAATTAACTCCAATCGATTTTCTAGAAAATTTTACATACGACTAGCTTTACTTTGTTGATCTTGAGATACACCGACACTGACAGACACCGAAAAAAAATATCAGGGGAATCAGGGTAAAATGTGTCATATCTTCATTCATAGAGTGGTGAAACTAACTCCAATCAAGTCTCCAGGAAATTTATATGGGACTAACCTTATTTTGTTGCTTTAGAAAAATACCGAACAAAAAATTTCTGAAAAAAAACGAAAATGTTAGGGGAGTCAGGGTAAAATCAGCCATATCTTTATTCACAGAGCCGTGCGGTTAATGAAACCAACTGCAATCGTTTGGCCAGAAAATTTTATATAGGACTAGCCTTATTTTGATGCTGTAGAAATACACCGAAGAAATATTTCTGGTTCACACAAAAATACTAGGGAAATTAGGGTAAAATCAGCCACATCTTCATTCACAGAGTCGTGCGGTTAATGAAACCAACTCCAATCAATTTTTTAAGCAATTTTACATAGGACTAGTTTTATTTTGTTGATCTTGAGTCACACCGAACAAAGCAATCTCTTAATAACACAAAAATATTAGGGGAATCGGGGTAAAATCACCCATATCTTCGTTCACAGAGCTGTGCGGTGAACGAAACTAATTCCAATCGATTTCCCAGCAAATTTTACAAAGGACTAGGCTTAATTTATTGATCTTGAGTAACTCCGACCAAAGACATTTATGATAAACAGAAAATTATTAAGGGAATCAGGGTAAAATCAGCCAAATCTACGTTCACAGAGCCGTGCGGTAAATGAAACCAATTTCAATCGATTCTCCAGAAAATTTTACAAAGAAATAGTCTTATTTTATTGATCTTGAGTCAAACCGAGCAAAGAAAATTGTGAAAAACATGAAAATATTAGGAGGATCAAGTTAAAATCAGCCATATATACGTTCTCAGAGCCATGCGGTGAACAAAACTAACTTTAGTCGATTCTACAGGAAATTTTTACATTGGACTAGCCTTATTTTGTTGTTCTTCAATCATATCGAGCAAAGAAATTTCTGAAAATCAACAATATTAGGGGAATCAGGGTAAAATCAGCTATATCTTCATTTACAGAGCCTTGCGGTGAACGAAACCTGCTTCTTCTGGTTCTCCTAGAAATTTTACATACGACTAGCATCATTTTGTTGATCTTGAGTTACACCGAGCAAAGAAATATCTGAACAACAAGAAAATATTAGGAGAACCGGGGTAATATAAGCTCATTTGCTCTCCAGGAAGTTTTGTGCGGTCAACGAGCCCACGTCCTTTCGAAATTTTCCTTTAAGTTAAGTTAACATTTTAAGAAATCGTTCCACTCCGAGCTGAAATATAGAATTCTTTCGCGTTTTGGGCACTTTTTTTCCCACTGTGCGTTGTGTATCCGAAGGGAACACGGGTACCTTTTTGGATTTCAAATCGCGATATTTCAATGATTTTTGATCGTAGGAAGTTGAAACTCTGCCAGATCCAAGAGAATGACGGTCAAAATTGATTACAACAGAAATTTTTGAGCAAGAAGGAAGGGGGAGGGGTTCCAACTTTTTTTACCCCATAACAGGCCAAACAAAACTAAAATGCCTACATCTTCGGCAATTTTCAACCGATTTCAACAGATTTGGACTCCTTGGATGGTGAATTTCCTCTTCTATCAAGCTACTATCACGATAGACCATTTCAAACACTCTGAAATCTGGAAAATCCTTATTTTCACGGGCATGCCCTGATGTAATGATACTGATCGTGGATTTTGGTAGAAATCCAGCTATATGGCTATCAAACTTCTTAAAATTTCTTCAGCAGATTGACTTTTCTTGTTTTGGGTCCATCGGATGTATGAAACTTCAAGTGGCCAGTCTGGAGTAGGTTCCCCAAGGGTCCGTGGCTGGTCAAAGGCATTTTTCAATGGAACCATAACAAAACAGAAATTTTCTCAACCGTTTGTTCCTTGTAATCCTGACTTCCCCAGACAAGTAGGCCTTGGAGTTACCGTTTGTCCCTGAACCGGTCATTCCGAAACAGGTTCCCGTGAGGCCTGGAGTGGTCAAAAACATTTTCTGAAGTAAACCCTGACAATGTGGGTATCAAAATTTGTGAAATTTCTTCAGCAGGATGTTTGTAAATTTTTTGTGAGCATAAAGACTGTATTCGATGAAATTTGGACACACAAAATAGGTCACCAAAAATTTTCCTTGAGCCCGATTCTCTTCAAACTTTCTGAAAACAAAGTACTACTAAATGGTTAAGTTTTGACATTATTGGTTTATTGAACCTTTTCGCCTTTGCCTTGATCCCTTTCATCAAATTTTGGCAATGATAGGACCGACTTGCTTACTTACTTTTAACCACACTTTCTTTAGTTCAAGTTCATTTTCTATCAGTTTTGGAGTTTTAAATAGCTTTGCCTTCATGATTGCCCAACATTTTTCAATTGGGCGAAGTTCCGGAGTGTTTGGAGAGTTGACGTCTTTTGGTACAAAAACTACATTATTATCTTTGTACCAGTCTAAGACGGGCCGGGCATAGTGGCAAGATGCCAAAACCGGCCAAAACAGTGTCGGGCCATCGTGAAATCTCAAGAAGGGCAGAAGTCGTTTTTGGAGGCATTCGTCCTTGTAGATTTGTCCGTGGCGGTCCCAGAGGTGATGAAGGGCTGACTCATTTTGCCACATCCACAGATCGTTTGCCAGACAAGGAATTTTTTGGCGAATTTCGACAGTTTCTTCTTCCGTACACTCTCCGGAACGGCCAACTTAGAGGTAGCGACGTAGTGTTCCTGTCCTGGCATTTGTTTGGTGTCGGCTTCAATGTAGGTTTCATCGTCCATCACAATGCAGAACTGTTTTTTGAGCCACTCCTTGTACAGTTTTCTTGCACGAGTTCTGGCCACCGATTAAGATTCAAATAACACATTTATTTTTGTTTTTATTTGCACTAGTACATGTACTGGGATATTGCATATTTCTACTGTTCCTATTAACATAGTTGTGGGCAATAAAATGAGGAAGGATCTCACCAAAAAAAAAAGAGGAAGGATCTCACCAATTCAAATAACTTACCATAAAAGCATATCAGTGTCTATGTTGCATCATAAAATTAAGGAATACTACTTTCCAACGCATCCCCTCACTAGCATAAACGAAAACCAGCGCCCACACGCATACCTTCGCTCACCTTTGCTCTGTTCTCTAACCACTCTCTATTTGGATCCGGTGGGTTTTTTTTCTCTCTTTCTTTCTATAAGCACCGTCCACACTACATCACTTTCTAACTTCTACCGTTTCGCTACCACTGACAACCACCACTTTTACCGTCCATTCACCACTGACCTCTCATCTCCCTCTCCTACTGTTCCAGCGATGTTCGCTCAAAGTGCACCAGAGGAGAGACAGCTAGTTCTAGTTCAAACTTGCTGCGGATAACAGCGACTTGTTCACCACACCACTCTCTTCCTTTCTTCACTTCCCACACCACTAATCTTCCATTTTTTCCTGGAATTGCTCCGCTTCACATCACGTAATCTGCCGCAATTCTAGCGGCCAATTTACCGACACCTTCCAATCAACCACCACCAATTTGCTTCACGCTTTTCACGAACTTCCCAGTCGCAACAATTCACTTACAAAAATCACTGAAACACTCTACTCTGCTTTGCACAGCCAAACACTTCCGATTCGATGAACGAATGAACATGAACTGAGGTTCATGTGAGGCCTCGATTGGCCATAAACATATTCAGAAGTAAGCACTGGCAATATGAGTATCAAAATTCATGACTTTTTTTTCAGTAGGATATTTCTCAACGTTTTGTGACTATCTTATGATTTGTCCTTGGAGCGGTCATTCCGGAACAGGTTCCCGTATGGCTTCGATTGGCCATAAACATTTTAAGAAGAAAGCTCTGGCAATATCGGTATCAAAGTTCATGAAATTTCTTAAGTAGGATATTCTCAACGTTTTATGCACTTCTGACGACTTATCAACGTAACGGTCATCCTAGTACAGTTTCCCGTACGCCAGACATTGCCAAGGTTTCCTTTTAAATTTGTTCACGGCCATTCGAGACCCCACGAATACCTGTTCCGGAAAACTGGTTCGTGGACAAATCATCAATTGACCTTATAGCGTAGAGATTAATTCTCACTCGAGGCCTCATGGGAACCTGTTCCGGAATGACTGGTTCAGGGACAAATCATCGTATGGTCACAAAACGGTGAAAAATATTCTACTGAAGAAACTTCAGGTTTTATTTCGAAAATGTAAATGGCAACTCGAAGGCCCACCGGAACCTGTTCCGGAATAACCGGTCTGAGAACACATCATCAAATGGCCTCAAAATGTTGACAAAATGTTGAGATATCTTACAGGAGAAATTTCATGTATTTTGATACCCATATTGCTGGGGTTTCCTTCTATATATGTTCGTGGCCACTCTAGGCCTTCTGGGGACCTGTTCCGCAGTAACCGGTCCGGGGACAAGTTGACATATTGAGGTATATGGAATAGAAATGTATTTTAAGGAATTATTCCAAAGGTTTTGACAGTCTTGTCCAGAAATTCACTGATTCTGATCAATCATGGAGTAGCAACCATTGAAACGAGCAGTAAGTCTAAGCTAAGCTAATACCGTCTTTGGAGCTTGAACCAAGTGATTTAAAAGTGAGTTTCTCAAAAAATACCAATTTCTATTCAAGGAAATGCATAAAGTTTCAAGTAATTGTTAAAGGGCGATCACGAAATTATTGCGACACCGAAAATGCTCATGCCAATTTTCTATAATGTTTAGAATCAAACCCGCAGTTCCATGGGTAAGATTTATACATATATTTACTTCAAAAATCAAAAGAAAAGTTAATCGATGGAGCCTTGAGTGTATAATTGAACGTATTTTCGCTTGATGCCCTCCATCAAAGTCTTTACAGTGTCATCCGGTACCAGTTTTTCAGTATTTTTTCCATTTTCTTAACATGTCCTTCTCGTCTTTGACTGTCTTCGTGCTCTTCCGAAGTTCCCGCTTCATCATTGCCCAGTACTGCTCCACCGGACGCAGCTCCAACAGTTTGGCGAATTCATGTCCTTTGGAACAAAATGGACAGCATTGGCCTCATACCACCTCCACGGACACTTTAGAATAGGGCAATGATGCCAATCGGGCCAAAATAGCGGAGCTTCGTCGCGCTGCTGCAAGAACGGCAAAGAGCGCTTCGAGGCACTCAGATTTGTAGATCTCGCCATTTACTGCAGCCTTTGTCACGAAAGGCTCACTCCTCAGTCCGCAAGAGCAGATGGCCTGCCAAATGAAATATTTGGAGGTGAACTTCGACATTTTCTTCTTCTTAACCCCGGAATTTGCTTAAAATCGGCTTTTATATACGTTTCATCGTCCATCACACAGCAGCCATATTTTGTCAGCATCTTCTCGTAGAGCTTCCGTGCCCGAGTTTTAGCTGTCGATTGTTGCCGCTCATCGCGGTTTCAAAGTTCTGTACCTTGTATGTATGTAGTCCAGCTCTCTTCTTTGCGTTCTGAATCGTAGTTTGCGACATGCCGATCTTTTTAGCTAAATCACGGCTTGAGACGTTGGGATTTGCTTTAATCATCCGCTTCATCTTTCCTCCGTCTTTTGTTCTCCGGTCCCGGTTCTCTTCCAGCTCCTTTGCCGTGGTCCAACGTCAGCCGCTCCTGGAACCGCTTCAACACTGCCGGAGACGGTTGAATGGTGAATGTTCAACATTTTTCCCAACTGCCGGTGCGACAGGTCAGGAAATTCCAGGTGTTTGGAAAGAATTTGTTTTCGACTCGCGTTGGTTCACCTCCATTTTCGTTGAATCGAAAACACGACTTCGAGTTTGACAGCATGTAAACAATACACATCAATGAGAAAGGTGTGCAAAATTTGGTTGATTTTTACCCAATGGTAAAAATGTTATGCCCTGTTGAATGTGTCGCAATAATTTCGTGTTCGCCCTTTACTTTACCAAATGAATGAAGATAAAGGGCGATACGGTCAAAATTTGGTCAATATCAACTTGACGTATTTCTTCAATTTTGCATTTAAAACCTGAACACCCTCATTTTGAAGGTGTGTGTGTAGAATGTTGCTCCTATTTTGATTTTGGAATTCACTCTTCAGTTGTCAAAATGCCGTCCAAGCAAGAAGAGCAGCGTATCAAAATTTTGCTCGCGCATCGCGAAAATCCGAGCTACTCGCACGCAAAGTTGGCAAAATCGCTAAAAGTTGCCAAATCAACCGTTACAAATGTAATTAAAGTGTTTGGGGAACGTTTGTCGACAGCCAGGAAGTCTGGATCGGGGGAAATCGAAAACCGGAAGCCGCTGAGACGACAAAGAGAGTTGCCGTAGTTTCAAGCGAACCTCAAGTCCACCTGGGTGTATCGTCTACAACCGTGCATCGAGCCAAAAACGAGCCGGACTATCGACTTACAAGAAGGTAGTGACTCCAAATCGCGATGATAAACAAAATACGACGGCCAAAGCGCGATCCCGGAGGCTGTACACGACGATGCTGACGAAGTTTGACTGCGTGGTAATGGACGACGAAACCTACGTCAAAGCCGACTACAAGCAGCTTCCGGGACAGGAGTTTTATACGGCAAAAGGAAGGGGAAAGGTAGCAGATATTTTCAAGCACACGAAACTGTCAAAGTTCGCAAAGAAATATCTGGTTTGGCAAGCCATCTGTACCTGTGGCTTGAAAAGCAGCATTTTCATAGCTTCCGGACTGTCAACCAAGAAATTTACGCGAAAGAGTGTTTGAATAAACGTCTGCTGCCTTTCCTGAAGAAACACGGTTGTTCCGTACTGTTTTGGCCGGATTTGGCATCTTGCCATTACGGTAAAAAGGCCATGGAGTGCTACGCCGCCAACAACGTGCAGGTGGTTCCCAAGCGACAAGAACCCTCCCAACACGCCAGAGCCCGCCCAATTGAGAAATACTGGGCTATTGTCAAGCGGGAACCTAAAGAAGACCAAAAAACTGCTAAGGACGAGCAGCAGTTCAAGGCAAACTGGCTTTCTGCGGCGAAGAAGGTGGACAAGGTGGCTGTACAAAATCTGATGGCAGGGGTCAAGCGTAAGGCCCGGCAATTCGGATTTGGAAAAGCGGAAGCCTAACTGAATATTTTTCCTGAATTTTATACTAATTGAACTTGAAAAAGAAATTTAATTTGATTTTTTAAATAAACGATTTCACCGATTTACACGCGTTTTCCCTTGACCAAATTTTGACCGTATCACCCTTTAAGTGAAGAAAAAAGAAAATGGACTTTGAGAACTAGCATCTGGAAAATACGGGAAAGCAAAAATTTCCCGAAAACAAATTGAATGGGCTACCAAGAAATGGTTTCAGAAAAGTAATTATTTCCAGAAAACAAAAAAACACATATCACTCTGGAAAATAGGTCAATCCGTGAAAATTACCTGTGGGAAAAGGATTCTTTAAATGGCATCAGAAAAATAGTTCCCGGAAAACAATCAATTTCCCGAAAAAAGAAGGACAGATATCTGCTCTGAAAAATACAGTTCACTCGGAAGATGGCTTCTGGGAAATTGTTCTAGGAAATGACATCTGGGGAAAGGCCCCTAGAAAATTATTTTAGTCAATCATTTTCAAAACAGCAAGAACGGAGATCCGTTTAGGACAATTATTCATTCCGGGAAGTGGCCTCGGGACATGGCGCTTGATAAATAGCCTCTTTAAAGTTGCCTCTGAGAAATGAATTCCGGAAATGATTCTCCACGAAATAGTGTAAAACTAAATACCGATATGCAAAAGTTTGGAATTTGGATAATGCGTATATACCGGGAATTGATGACCAACATTATTTTGAAATCCAAGGCGGCGGCTTCTGGTTGCCAGACTCCTAATTTAAATCCTGCCTACGGTCTAGATACTGTCTAGTTATGATATGCGGCGATTGAGTATGATATCATCTTAAATCAATAAATTTTAAGTTATAAACTACATTTAACCATTTATGAATGGCATATATCAGCTTATCATTCGTTCATCGTATCGTTCGTTATTAACCACGAAGAATTTATTTTTTTATTAAAACTAGCTTTAAAAAGACGCAAACTCTTGAGCAATGTGGATGTAATGTTGGTACATCGGAATTATCATGGATCTAATTGTCGTTAACTATGATTTTCATCGATTTACAAACGGTACAGTGCAGTACGTCAAAAGTGTGGGGAAGAGGGTATACGCACTTAACTCCTTCAGAAATAGCTACTCATTCAATCTATTTCTGCAGGCAGCAAAATACAAAAACAACATACTGGGAAAAAAATCGTAAAATTTCGTAGAGATTATGAAGTGTTTCTTTTCAAATTATAAATATATTAGGGAAAAATCCTGGGGGCCTACAGAATTCTGGAGGGGCTGGCCCCTGGGCATCCCCAGTAGTTACGCCAATGCAGTTAGCCCTTAAGAAGAGAAACAATTTACTCACGCCTGTCACGTACGATACAATATTGGCTAGTAAATTTTAAAAGCCTCACTTCCAACAAATCCCAAATGAGCGCCCGGTGAAATCAGCAAACGAGCTTCGAAGAGCTGGCGAATCATATTCATTCATAATCACCACCTTGATCATTCCACTCCGAGCATAAAAAGTAGACATAATCCAGCTCCGAAAAATCACCCCCTGGCACTTCATCCGCAATAAGCCGAAGCAGAAACTTTCCATAAACAACGGCTGCTCATTACAATGTTTTCCAAATGACTTTTCGTGCTATAATCCCGAAATATATTTCACTCGCAACTGCTCATTTTTATATCATTATAACTACTACCTCTTTCGGATTCCTCGCAATGATGACGACGACCTGGACGTTCATTGGTACTGACCACATAGCGCTGCTGCTGCTGTAACTGCTGAAGCTGCTGTGCTTAGCCCTGGGGGTTTTGAATAAAAGCAACGAAAACCCAAAAAAAACGCAAACTCGGACCCTCCGAAAAAAAAATCCCTCAATGAATGAGTACCATGTGCGCATATGGGTTAATCTCTGGATATGCGCAACCTCTCCGCACGTCGTTTCAAGATCTCCAAAATCTGGCCGTCGTCGTCGTCGTAGAACCGACCAGTCTGCCGCGAGCAGTTTTTCGTTGTCCGTTTTAAATTATATTACAATTATAATTAAAATACCATCTACACGCCGTCGATGCTGACCGTCCGTCCGTCCGGTCCGAATCTAGGGCTGCCATCAGAAGCGTTGCGGGAAGACTCATCTGGCACCGGCATCGTGTGCGTGACTCCTCGGAGACGCGTCCCAGTTCCGAACGGACACGGTAGCACGCACGGAGTCATCTCTGAATGAAATGGATCTCGGTTCCGAACAATTGGCCGCCGAAAACTGATGATCATGAAGAATGGATCACTAATCGATCGTTTGTTGTGGCGTTTTGGGAGGATGGTTGAAGAGTTTTTGTTTTTTGCTGCCAGTTGCAGCAGATGAACCACATTCCTTGGATAAAGTCAGGGTTGACTCAAGAGGATGCGTGAGCCCCTGGTGATAGAATGAGGTTCTCGTCTTAGAAAAACATGTCAAATGTTTGCTTTAGACGCTTTCTGCCGGAGATATTTGAGTTTGCTTCGAAGGTACATTGCCAGTTTTATCCTGGGTATAAAGCGTTCTACAAATTTCAGGGCCTATTCATAAACCACGTAGACTCATTTTTGAAATCACAGACCCTCCCCTTTCCCCCAACCGTAGACTTTTCTCAATACATTTTTTTTTTTGAAATTTTGTATGGAGCGTAGACTTTGGTCAGAACCCCCTCCCCCCAGAAAAATCAACGTAGTTTATGAATAGCCCTAGCTAAATCATGATCTTTAAAACTCTCATCAAACCAAAATTAGAACGCGAATTATATTGAAAGCATGCTTGAAAAAAAAAACAAGAAGGTAAGAAAATACTCGTTACATCTATTGAATGTAAGTTTGCATCGAAAAATGCTATGATTATTCACGTGAAGTTGTCGTTAGTTTTGCTTAACCCGTAAAATACCAAGGAACAGAATATTTTTTAAGTGCTAATTCTCAATATACTTATACCGATTTGTGTTATCTTGGACTTTTATAAAAGGTAATTGAACTAACTGTTGACGTGGTTGGAATCCTTTGTCAACATAAAGGGATGTAAATGGGAAATTCAAAAAATTGAAAGAACAAAAATGGTCTGTTTTAAAACCTTTAACTTCAATAATTCACAATTAAATGTTCGAAATCAATAAATCAAAAAAAACTTCCTTCTATTAAGTAACTATCGTGTTTTTAGCCATACATTACCTCACAGCAGGGTTGCCACATGCACAGATTTATATAGATTTACACAGAATGTTTTTCATATTTTCCAAACAGATATCTGAATGTAAAGATTACAGATTTTTTGAGCTAAACCAAGATTTTCTGGTTTTTGGCAATTGCTTGTCCCACTTAAAGACCTCAAATTAATGCATTCAAAATGTGCATTCAAGATCCCACTTTTGCAATTCTACTTGAGTTGTGCTGTTTAAGGTCACGGTAAACTAATTGCCACTGACCCCAACCATCAATAGAAAACTAGCGATTTCAAATTGGTTCATATTGTATACTTTCTACTTGGTTCCAACTGCACCTGACACCTCGCACTTCACCAATACATTCTTCTATTTTCTGTACAAGAATCTTTGTTTGTTTTGATTCCGCTTTATTAATTTAGTAGAATATATGAAAGGTTCTTCGAAGTGAGATAAATTTTACGGGCAATTCATTAAACATAAGACCGAGCTTGGAACCTATGTGCTGCTTCTTCCTGAGCCAAAGTATATCTATTTTGTACTCGACTATCCAGCCCTGCTTACACTACGCGAAAATGTTACAGTATTCGAGTAACACGAACCTTCAACAGCTGAACGTTGATAATCCGGTTATCAATTTCCATTAAATTTTACAGTATTCCAGTACAAAATTCTCCCGGAACTTGTCAAATTTGACCAAAATTCGTTAAATCGGATTACCAAACCTTCAGCTGTTGAAAGTTCGGTAAAAAAATACCGAATAGGTAAAATTTTCTAAGTGTGTACAGTGACAGCTGACAGTTTGGAAGTCAGTGTTTGTGTATGTACTTAAAATGATTTCTTCACATTTTTTTCGAGATAATCTTCTATGAAAAGTGCTCGAACATTCCTAGAGATATTCTTTCTGGCGTTTCTATAGCTATTCTTCAGGAATTTTTTAGGCATTTTCTAGTTCGATACAGAATATCTTCTGGCATCTCATCAGCAGTATATCAAAACATTCTTGTGGTGGTTTATTTTTTAAAGGAATCCTGAACATGAAAAGTACCTCAGTAGCAAAAAATAAAGCCGAGCAAAATTTTGCTTCCAAAAAACCGCGTTGTTCAACCTCCTGTAACTTTGTCAATTATCAATATTTTTGGCTGAAATTTTAACAGCATTATAAACAATACACCTTATGTATTAAAATTTCATGTTGATAAAGTTTATTAATTTGAAGTTATCTGTAACATATGTGAAAAAATAAATTTTGGACAAAGCAATTTCAAAAATCCGTATTTCTGTGAAAAATTTAAGTAGCATATTAAAAATTTTCCCATATTAAAAAATACAGAAAACAATGTGGACAAAATTGAAACTGTTTCTATAAAGTGGTTTTGAACTACAGCTGGCGTCAAAGTCGACGCACCAACATGAGCATTTCCCTTTTTCACCCGATACGTACTTGCTGAAATATCGGTGCAAAAAAAAAAGCCGAGGTGAATTTTATTAATACTGTATAACACTGTATACGTAGTTTTCACAAACCAATTCATACTGAATGCCATATTTTCAAAGTTCTTCGTGAAGTTTACACTAGTTATTTGGGATATTTCACGCGTATCAAATCATGTGTATTAAGAAGAAGATGAATTGACAAAGTTACAGGAGGTTCAACATGGAGTTTTTGCAAACAAAATTTTGCTCGGCTTTTTTTTGCTACTGATATGATTCTAAAGGAATCTCCGGAGGATAAGAGCTACACAAAAACTATGAGATAATTCCAATTTATAAGATAAAATAAAAAGTAATTCCTGGAGAAAATTCTGGTTTGTTGGAGCAATCTAAGAAGAATGTTTCGCATGAATTCCATAATCTCACTTATTTTATTCTAAATTTCAAAAATATCCGCAAGGGGCTGTGTAATTTTTTTTTTTAAATATTATCTGAGATGTCTGAAGAACTTTTTAACATATAGTTCTCCAAAAAATACTGCAATGATTTCTTCAAGTATTCCGATGGAATGTATTTGTCTCAATGTTGATGGAACAATTTGATTCGTTACTATACAATTCAAGGAATTCAAAGATGATACACCCAAAGATAAGAAGAAATATTAAATTTTCTGCG